>JASGAU010411673.1:0-16517 GCA_030220045.1 Australoheros facetus
TGTGTGTGTGTGTGTGTGTGTGTGTGTGTGTGTGTGTGTGTGTGTGTGTGTGTGTGTGTGTGTGTGTGTGTGTGTGTGTGTGTGTGTGTGTGAGAGAGAATTTTAAGACATGCTGTAGTAAAGATGCTATACACCTCAGATAGTTTTTGGCTTTCTGCTGCTACGCATTTCTTTGACAGCTTCAAACTCAGTCCTCAGTCATTTGAGCAAAAGCTGTGACAGATGACTCTTATACAGTAATATCAGAGTGATTTGCTGTCCCAAGCAACCTCTTGATTTTACACTTAACATAAACAGAACGGGACAGCATGCAGTGAAACTTGAAAAGGCAGTGGGTGTTTGCTTGGTTTAGCAGTGCTTTCAGTTTACATGTAGTTAAACAAAAATTGAAGAAAAGGGACTTGCTGTATTTATTATCTGTGTATTGTTCCAGCAAATTTTCCCCATACTATCTGCACTTAAATGGTTAACAATGTGAGGTACAGTCTATATGCTGAAGTTACTTGATGGCTTTTCGGTGGTGGAACCAGGGTGTGCGGGAGTGTTTGTTGTCACTCATGATAATTACTTTGCTGCATTATCAGCCACTAAGGTATAGAGCATTTAGAGGTAATGTTATTACACTTTTTTAGATGTAGACTTCATACTTAAACACTGTTTAACAGTATTATACACTGGTTTAAATGATGCTTAGTAATATGTTGTAATATAGTGGGATTGACTGGTTTCTAGAAACATGTATTTGAGGGTTAGCAACATGCTTTCACTGTAAGAGATTGTGGACTTGAAAATTGTCTGTTTCCAGATGTAAAATGGGGATACATTTTGAAATATTAACCACAACAAGTTATTAATTTTTGTAAAGCTGGTGCTTGGTGATTAAGGTTGTAGTCATGCCTGTTGGCCACTAGATGGCAGCTGTAGCGTCACTTTTGATGAGCTGTATTTTTTCCCCTTTAGTATGTGAAGGTAATTCAGAAAACTGCACTTAGGAGTTGTGATTGTGAAATAATATAATGGATTGGGGGATGGGGTGTTGAAAATTGCTCTCTGTTTTGGAAAAAGAAAAAACAATCCAAGTACATAATAGTTTAAAGTGTTTTTTTCTTTTGGTCTGTTTGTTTTGTTGCTACTTTCTTGGAAAGTTCACAGGAAGGATTGGAAACAATTGTTTGAGTTCCAGAATCATTGAGTAACACAGGAATTTTGAATAAGACAAAAGCATTGTAAGGTTTTTCTTGTGACTACCAGGATGCAGGAAAGCAGCTTTAACAGTAGTTAACACCGTACCACCCTCTACTCGACCCCTATTTAACTTTAATGCTTCTGGAAGGAATTTACATGCTGGCTGCTGTCCCACTTTAACTGCCAGTGTCATTTTCTCTTTTACTGCTGCTTATGTTTACCATGTGACTTTAATCAATGCAATATTTTTATTTTTTTTTGTTAGATTTTGCACATTTTCAGTTTTTGTGTTTTTAAATTATGTTTTGGACAAATATTTTTTTGTTTAATAGTGAAGTATATAGTAACAAAGATGTTTTTAATGTAGTGTTCTTTTATCTCAATAAAATATATCCTGTATATTTGCTGTTTTTCTGCGTAATGACTTGGATTTTTTGAAGTTCTCCAGGGGCCCTGAAAGCTCTTGATCTTGAGGCAAGGTCTGATTTTCTTTTTTTTTTCCTTCCAAAAATAAATAAATAAAAATCTTGATTTAAAACTTTCAGCTGGGAGGGGGGGTACTTTTGGCTGTTCTCTCATTTCCCAAGGGGTCAATCATATTTGATTTGGCACACATCCTGACAGGACCCTCCCATCTTTCTGGGACTGCGCCCAGCTGTAGGCAAATACTACCTTGTGCCACCTCCCAGGATCTTTTTGTGTGAAAGGCAAATGTGTTAACCACCAAACCACGGTGCCACATAAAGGTAGTTTTTGTAAATACCCTCTGGATGGTTTAACTAAAACATTCACCACCAGGAGGCAGCGTTTTACCAGAAACTTTTTAGTGAAGGGCCCCCTCTGCTTTTGGCACAAACACGAAAATGCAGCATTGTGCCTTCAGTGTGACATGGTGGATCAGCGGTTAACACTGCCATCTTGCAGCAAGACGATTCTGGGTTCAAACCTCACAATGGAGGTTTCAGCATGCATGTAAGGTTATTTAGTGATTTTTTTTTTTGCCACAGCAGCTTTTATGGGCAGTGGAGAGAGACAGAAATGGGGGAAAGATACGCAGACAAACTGGTGACGGGCTGGGATTCGAACCCGCGTCGCCCACACCATGTGTATGTGGTCGCCGGCTTCACCACTAAGCCTCCCAGGCGCTCCAGAACGGCTAATTTTACAAAGGAAGATAAAACTATGCTAAGAGAAAAATATTAAGGCGTTAAGACAGCTGCTCCAGACTAAGCGGCGGTATAACAGGAAAATCAGCATACGGTAGTTTAGTATTAAAGCACAATGAATGTGTGAGCACCTTGATCGTTAACACTCGAATAGATCTACTATAGTTTAGCCTATTTGAAACCAGGAAAGAAAGCCAGCAAAAATGCAGACCGTTTAAGTTAACAAACTCCAATTTTCGATGAATGGTGGTGCTTCTTTCCAGACAACTGGTCAGTAGGCGGTGAGTTCATGTCTATTGTTCTCTAATCTGGAACCTGTTTGGTAAGTTATTGCGATGACATATCCCAGTAAGAAGTGAACCACCTTCATAGTACTTTTTAAAAATCCTGCTGTTATCCGAATAAGATGAAATCCAGGCCTCTGTGCTCCAGCTCTGCCTCGACCATAAGTTGGATAAGGAGAAAATAAATGGATGCTCTGAAATCCCTCAGTGAGTGCAGTTGGGTACATAACTATGAAGCATTAGGCATATACCAGTAATTGTAATGTCTGCAATGCATATCAACCAAAAGGCTTACTTGGCAAATGCATCACTGTAACATTAGACACTTCGCTCTCTGTATAAACTAATGGTACATGGCAAACATGAGCAATAACATATTTTAACTTTCTAAGTGGTATTGTCTTAAACTGACCTATAAGGTCAGCACAAAGCCATTGTGCTAATCTGATCACAGAATACTGTATGCATTCCACTGCATACAGTTTGTGTATATGCTTGGTCCAAATTTACTGCCAACTGATTTCCACTTCTCAAACAAAACCACACATTAGAAAATGGATCAGTGCATTTTTAGCCCTTTTGTTACCAAGATTATACCTCTTCATTTGGCTATGAGTTTCAGGCACGAGTGCGTTGAGTGGCCTATAACATTTAAATATCACAAGTTTCAGAGCTATAATGTGCAGCTGTCACTTTACACATAAACAGCAGCACTGAGAACCAGGGGAGTTAGGGGGGAGTTCAGTCACTTTTTACACAATGGCAAAGACAAACAATAACAAATGACTAATTTTTTTCAGAGTAACTGCAGCCAATTGGAATTTTTCCACCAACCAATGAAAAAATAAACTGTGATACACAAGGAAGTAGATAAACTTTATCAAACAAATGCACAGCTGTACTGAAAAGATAACAGAAGCTGCAGACCAAAAGGTTAATGAACTATAATGCTGAATTTTCATGGAAAAGAAGAAGAAAAAAAAAAATGGAAATGTGATAAAATAGTTTTTATTTCACAGACACCAGGACAGGAANAAAAAAAAAAAAAAACAGCTTATGGTGATATCTGTTGTACACAAAGAAAAAAAAATGACTATGTACATCTGAGAATGGATGCCTGAGTTTCATTTGAGTTACAAGAACTACAACCAACAGGCTCCTCTTACTATCGCATACTGCAGAGGAACGTAGACCGTGAGTGAAGTTTGTCCACACAAAAAAACAAAACAGGAAAAAGACAGAAAGAACTCCATAAG
Source organism: Australoheros facetus (assembly GCA_030220045.1). Lineage (NCBI taxonomy): Eukaryota > Metazoa > Chordata > Actinopteri > Cichliformes > Cichlidae > Australoheros > Australoheros facetus. Next base: position 3,892 of record JASGAU010411673.1, read on the forward strand.
CATACACTTTATGGAAGGAAAACATGTCACACTGAACCCTTAAAAACAAAACCAACAGGGTGAATAACGCTCACTGATACGGCACTGTGCCCATAAAATTCAATCTGATGGATGATTTATGCAATTTTCTGATCAAAGTTTACTTTGAATATTTATCACAAAAATATCTTTAAAAGTTATTTTACTTTTATATCACTGCTTAGATTGGAAAAATATTAACTTTATTACTCATAAATGTAGCAAATATGGCAAAGTGGCTCATCTCGTGTCATATTTAGTATCTTTTAAAAAAAAAAAAAAAAAAACATCCTCGTATGAAANACTGAATATTTTGTATAAGAGTCACACCTCTTGATTAAAGTCTCTTCAACTGGACCTTGAAGGCCAAGACGAGCACACAAAAAAGAAAAAAATGACACATTTAAATAGGAAGTAAAGAGTCAGTTTTCAAATTGACTTGGTGAATTATTTTAAAAATATAACCACTTTCAATTATTTCTGAATGTTGCCACCAGAACGGAGGAAGAATTGGAGAAAAGAAAGTATCCATTTGTGGTTCTGACTTAAAAAAAAAAGGCTATTAAACAATGATTAAGGACTAATTCAGTAAACACGTTGTCCATACAGTAATCGTACAGTAACACAGCTTCATATAACTGGGGAAAAAGACACACATACACAATGCTGGGAAGACTCTCCAGAAATGGCTTACCCCAGGTCATTAATACTATGGAAAGCTCCCTTCCCTATCACTGTATTTGCATCCAATTTGTCAAATCAGTTTTAGCATTGACCTACGGTGCTAGAAAGGGAGCATTTAATATGTTTACTTATATAATCTGTCTGCTGATATTTGTAAGGAATCGTAGATTCATTAAAAATGAACATTTTTAACACAAGACTGAGCTAAACCATGTCTGTGAATCTACCCCGAAGATGACTTTTTTTTTTTCCTTTATATAAACATCACATGTAACATACATATGTATTTTTTTTTAAAAGTTTGATATACAATAATATACAAAAAAAGCTTCAATTGGATCCATGCATAATATGTGGAGCTAGCTTGAGAGACAATACAGTTGTCAAACTGGGGAAAAAAGAAAAGAAAAAGTTTGACTTAGGTGCACCTTGCGTTTCTGAAATGACAGTCAGCAAAAGAAACAACACAGCCTTGGATGAGCAACATAGCAACCAGCAGAAAAGAAAAAGAAAAACATTTAATGTGTGCTTCTCAAGCAGAAGAGCCTCGCGCTTCCATCTGTGGCAGAACGCCAGCCAGGACACGAGGTTTACAGGCACAGGTGTGAAAAGCAGGGCTAAAGCAGACAAGCTGTACGGAGGTATTTTTAAGTGCTGGCCACCCAGAAATCAAATGTTTTCCATGAGGAGACAGATGTACAGTGAGCGAGGGTTACTCTTGTCAGTTTATTGCATACACGCTCATCTCCACCACCGCCCAACATGCACTGATCTAGCTGCATAAACTCAAAGGTTAACCGAGCAGCCGGGGGAATACTTTCTTAGATTTCTACAATTGCTACAGTCGATGGCAACTGTTTGATCTGTGCCAGTGCCCCACTGTTTATGTCCTCCCCCCCAGACTTTACTGTTTCCCTCTCCAAAAAAAAAAAGTCAGCATCCTAAAACAATCATTTACATTCATTTTACTAACCATAGTGAAAAGCCAACTGCTGGCTGCACACCGCTTTCTTTGTTAGTTACTGTGGTGTACAAAACTGTAGTAACCACCCACAAGCCACCTCTCTCATGCACGGACAGATGCGGAGTACACATATTTCTCCTACTGACACTGAATGCAGCACGTTCCATGTTTCGTTTGAAAATAAAACAAAACACTTTGTAGCTTGCTTTTGTCCCCTCGGAGGTATCTATCTAAATCTATAGCGTCATTTTATTTGTAAAATTACTCTAATTTTGTAACTTATTTTAAAAATAAAATAAGAAATAATTTAAGACAACTTTTTCTTTTGGTAAAAATAATAGCCTTATTATGTCAGATTTTGTTTCTAAAAGTATGACTGTACCAGTCAGTTTATGAGTGGATTGACAACTGTTTTAATATATTCCAATTAACAGTTTAAGTTCCAGCTTTTCAGATTTGCTCCTTTATGTTCTTTATCAATTTATTGTTTGATTTAATAATGAATATGAACACAACATATTACACCCCCATTTTATTTTAAAGGACAGTGACTTTGGAGTTATTCAGACTATCTATGCTCTAATATTCTCTAGATGACTAAGAATCTATGTAACGTCATAATGCTGGTGATCTGTGAAAGGCCAGTATCGCTCCCTCTTTCTCCTTTGTCAGTCTTTCATTCACACAGTGGATGGAGCTACAAAGAGCTACAACAAAAGAAACAAACCCTTTACCTAATATGCCAGACAACATAACAGGAATATCATGCAACATAAAATCACTTGTCATAAATGAAATAAAGTCTATTAAACCCAAACTGCCCACCCCGGACCTTATTCTCTATGTCCATATTCTCCCTCATGCCAGGAGCGGGTGACAGGTTGCTTCCTGCCTCCCAGCTGAGCCCATAATGCCCGTCATTGCTTCTTTGGCATCAGACACACACAGAAATGAACAGAAGTTTTGCTTCCTTCACAGCATTGAGTCGGTCGATCAGTCGATGTGAGAATGAACACGCGGTAATGTGTTACTTCTCGCAATGAATGAGAATGTGAGGAGTTCTGGGTGAGAAGTTGTTCCAGAAACAATGTTCCCCCTTGCTCCTGTATGACAGCTGCACTTGTTTTTCCTTACTTGTTGTTTAAAAGTCAAAAAGTTTGAGGAGACTTGACAGAGCACTCTAATGTCCTGGTGCAGTGTCGCTCCTACAGTCTGCTGAGTAGTGTTAATTGCTGAAGTGAGCAGGACTGTCCCTCTACCCATGGACGGCAGGTAGGAGTCTTGTGATGCATTATGGGTAGTGCACTTGTAACCACTGAATATGTCCAAGGAAGTCTTTCTAAAATGACCCATCAATCAGCTGTTATAAACTGGTAACAACCTTACATTGCCAAGTTCTTTACATGGGTTTGCTCCTGTTGTCCTGGATTCTGGATGGACTCTGAGTGATGCTCTGTATTTAATGTAGCTGAATATGGACAGTCAGCATGTTAACAGCGTGTAATAGTGCAGGCTGACTCACTGGTGAAGCCCCAGAAGGAGCTGATGGGTTGAAGGTGTTTCAAATGAACCTGAGATGAGAGGAAAGAAAGTTAATGAAAAATGAAGAGGAGTAGGGAGCACATGAAGGAGATCAGAGCAGAGGAAAGTGCAAGAGAAAAGCCAGCTTTAAAAAACATGCATAAGTCACAACGTAATTAACGACAGGCTTGAAAGCACAGATTTAAATAGCAGAGCTGGATGACAGATATGCAGCCGTACTTAGAGGGTTATAATCTGTGTGTGTGTGTGTGTGTGTGTGTGTGTGTGTGTGTGTGTGTGTGTGTGTGTGTGTGTGTGTGTGTGTGTGTGTGTGTGTTAGCCTTATAATCACAACTTGGCTGGCTATCTGAAGGGTTGTCTGAACGTTGTTTATAGCACTCTTTTGAACAATTTTTGCTTCTTCTTTAGGCAGCGGCTCACTGGCTTAGTGCCCTTTTGACGGCATTTTGCTGTACTTATATAAATCTGAAAGAAGTGACACTTAATTAGGAGTTTAATTAGCTCCTTGCTACAGAGGTTGTTCACCATTCAGATGTCTGAAACGGTCAAAGCTGCCAAACATGCCCATCTAAGAACAAAAACAGCCATGTGTGGTCTTCAGTTTGAACTCAAGATGTTCTTATATGCAGCATAGTGAATGTAAAGGACGGGGATAAAAGTGGCAAAGAGCCTATAGAAACTAGTAATTAATAGTGCCTCACATTAGATCGGCATGGACTTCATCTTGACCATAGAGGTGAGCTCTTGTTTGGTGGCATGATCACGTCGCCTCTGTCTCATCCTGGACACATAAAATTAAACATAAACACTGACAAAAAGCTTTAAAATGCCAGGCTTTACAAAAAAAAAGAAAAAAAAATTTCACTCAAAGAAAAACAAAGAGATAAAGACCACACAGTCATGGCCTGTGGATGTGGGACATGTCTGTGTGTGTGTTTTTCTTACCACACAACAAAGATGAGGGAAAAGATGGTGGTGAGGATGACCACGGAGAACAAAACCAGGAGAATCACCAGACCTAAATTACCTTCATCCCCATGTTTAGGAACTGGGTGGGAAGAGAAGAGGAGCAAACGAGAAGGGAGGTTCAGCAAAACAAGCAGGGTTGGAGGTACTGAGAAATCAAAGAGAACATGCTGGAGAGAGAAACACACACGATGGAAGACGCAGATGTAAAACTGTAGTGAAATAAAGAAAATCTTAATCAAAAATCACATAACATGGAGGCAAAAAAAAAAAAGAGTTTACACATCTCCACGAGACAAAAATGGAAAGAAAAAAAAAGCTGTGTGTGTGTGTGTGTTCCTGGATTTAATTACTCCCTGCTGAGAAGTTAATTTGAAATCTGCCATTATGGCTTTTCACCCAAACATGCATTTATTATACTGAGAGGAGTAAACAACTCGCTTTCACACACACAAACAAGAGAAAACATCATCCCGAATTGTAAAAGTAACAGCACATCCAAAATAAAAAGCAACAATAAGGAGCGATTTATGAGCACATCTGCAAACGACAGTGAATTCTCTCTCATGCTGACACAAATAGAAGAAGACATCTGGTTCACCGGACACCAACTTAAATAATCCAACAGCACCAGTCAGCGTCTTTTAGCCTGTACTCCACTGACAAACCCATAGTTGTCTCCTTGTATATACTGTGTGTGGGTGTGTGTATACTTGTTGTGCGTATCCTGCATGTATATTTTAGACGGCATGCTTGCAGCTGCAGGCTGCTTTTAACTCTGTTTTTCGCCCATGTATACCTGAGCTGCCATGTACTTAACTTATCATCCAGGGCACACACAGCATCATAGAAAACATGACATCCCACAGGTAGCAATTAGTGCAATTATATGTAATTTGGTGATGAAGCCAGGCACAAGCTACTTGCACTGTTCTATCAAGACTGTAATAACTGTAAATAATGCCTTCCTAGAGCTTGCTGCTACATTAATCCCTGATGAGGCTTATCAATGCTGCCAAAACACAAGGGAAAAAAACATCTTGTTCTGCTCTCATTAAGCTATGATTCACAAGGCTGTCAGCCATTTTCATCCAATGAAAATGATTTCTTCAAAAAGGCCTTGTAGATGAATTGAAGAACAACCATCATTAAAAAAAAAGGTTTTTTTTATCTCTGTTCTTCTCTATCTCAATAACTGTTCATCGGATCCACTTCAAACTTGTGGGGTGTGTTGCTGGGAACTGGAGTAAGTGCAGTGTCAAGTGCACTTAAAGTCACTTGGATAAGAGGTTCTCATATTTTTGCTAAAAGTTGTTCTCTGGTACTATTATTTCCTGTAGAGTGACTGCTGCCTGCCCCACTCTGTGTGAGGGGAAGGAGGACCGCACATACACACAAGAGAATGTGCACTTGGCTGTCTTTGTGATGACATTCATAGACATTAATGCATCCCCAAGCCTCTTCCCCTTAAGTTTAACAACCACAACTGAGTGCCAGACTATTCTCCTAAACCTAAACTTAAGTCTGGGAGTCAGCTTAGAAGTTCTAATTTTTACAGATTTTTAGGTCAGGCCTTCCACATTAATTGAAGGGACTATCGAAGCAGTCAAAGAACCAGCAAAACCTGTCTATAAAGTGCTGTAGGAAAGTGGTACAATGCAATGCTATGTTTAATTCCTCTAATAACCATAAATAATGCCTTCTGTGCCTCTCAGCTTCCTAGCTGTTGGAGTCAGCTGACTAAAACCTAGGGAGAGGGACTAAAGCAAGACACATCAGTGTTTGACAACTGATCTAAGATTTGATAAACTTGATTGTTGCGACGCCTAGGTGGTGCAGTACTTATCCAATGGCATTAACTGCACTCCAGTTGATCCATAAAATAACCACTTCTGATTCTAATGACAATTTTCATTTGGTGTAACAGGAGTCTTACCGTGTGACTTTGGAGTGGAGGCTTCAGGCTTTGAATTGGTAGGGGGGATAAAGGGAAGATAGATGTCCGGTTCCTCATTAGGTTCAGGGGTGGTGTAGTCTGTAATGCAAACACAGACCAGGAGTAAGTTATTTATTTAAGTCAGTAAAAAGGAGACATATCCAGAGATATTTATTTGATCATATCATTTATCATTTGATTGATTTTTGAATTGTAAATTGGCTCTATAAATAAAATGACTGAAGTGCACTATTTTAATTTTCCCTCTGACCTTCCCAGGGTCTGCCCAGAAGCAAGGGAGTCCATTCACTCCACTGGCTCTCTGTGTCCACCTCGTCACGGGCTCGCACCTGAACCTGGTGGAGGTGGCCTGCCAGGGCGTCCAGTATCACAACTGAACTCTCCAAAGAGTAAATCTGGTTAAAAGAGGGAGAAAAATGTCAGGGAAGGAACATGCACGTGCACACACACATGCACACACACAAAATAAGTTCATTACGAACACTTCTTCTACTGTGTTTAGCCGTGGTGTGTGTTTAGAGTGACTTACCAAAACAAAAACAATGAAATAGTTGCATGTATTTTAATGTTCTATTCTAGTCTATTTGCTGGGTCTCAGTTTATAAAAGCAGAAAGTGTTGCTTTATCAGTTGATAAATATTAATTTCCAACTGCTGGTGAAATGTTTGAAACATTTGTTATATTTTCTCCAATGTAGCTGCTCAAATTTAGTCCAAACTGCACCCGCATCAACACTGCAGTGAAAACGATGGCTTACTAACCTCTGACCAGTACACAGAGCCCTGTGGCCTGTATCTGATCTGAAACACCAGAGGGAAAGCGTCATGCAGCGGCCAGGAAGAGGGAAATTTCCATGAGACTAGTAGCTTCTTTGGATACCCTTCAATCTTCTTCACCAATACTGACTCCGGAGGGTCTGGTTTTACTGGAAAAGACAGAATTAAATAAAATTTGATTTATCATTAGATTTACGTGTTAAAAAACATAAAAATAGATATATTTTAAGGTCTACACTACACGTGTGTTTAGTGGGATCTTACAGAGGTCATGTAACTTAAAACGGGCAATTGTTGTCGTAGACCCGAGAGCATTTGTCTCTGTGATTCTAAGGGTATGGATGGGCTGCCAGAAAGCAGGGTGATCTACATCGCAGTGCTTCTGGGTGACGTCCACAATGCACGGGCTCCACTCTTGACCATTCCTTAAAAACACACAAAATAAATGTTATTTAGGGTAAATGACAACCAAAATGTGTGCTAAAAACTCCAAAAAAAAAAAACAGTATAACTAGTTCATAATGAAGCAACTAAACAAATGTCAGGCTGATTGTGGACGTAAGACAGTAAGACAGAGTCTGTTCCACTTAGGCTCAGCTGGTGTTTACAGTGAGCATATCAAGTTATGTAATGTGTGGTCTGTAAATTCCAGATTAATCCTTAAGAATCAGTCCCAATAAGATTTCTTCTTAATTGTGCCAAATATTTCCCTGAGAGGCAGAAAACAAAAAGAAGAGAAATGGTGATGTCACTAGACAAATAAAAATATTTACTTCGACAGCAACAAGGAACAGGTCTAAAAGCCCTTTTGTTTTTCAGTGCATTTACATCTTGTTAAACATTTGCAGCGACATGTTATTGAAAACTCATATTGTGACTGTAGCTGTGTGCACTTATTATTTATTTGTTGGATCATCTCCCAACTGAATGTCTAATCATTCCTGGGCAGTCCTTAAGAGTCTCATGTAGTGGACTGACTTCTTCCACTACTAGCATCTGCTGCAGTCAATGAAAACACACTTTGTGTGTGTGTTGTTTACTGTTTGAGAACATTTCAGCTTATAACAGTATGTGTGCCTAGTTTAAGAGCCATGTGATAAGTGAGAGGGACTCTGTGGCATTTTCTCTATATTTAGACTATCTTTATAGCCCATTTGGGATGTGACAATGGGTGTTTCAGCTGCAGTAGCTAGCTCTTACCTCAAGGAGGCATTATACTTTGCTGGCAGGAAGGTCTTCACCGATTCTACCCAGGAGCAGCGAACATGCGTGTGATTGGGCACTTGACAGGAAATGCTCAGCAGCCTAGGGGGATCTGGGAAACAGTAGTAAAGACATAGCTCATTTTCAGGACAGAGATGGAATAATGGTTCATAAGTGCCCTGTTAGATGCTGTAATATTTTTTTAAAGGTTATTTGTCTTGTCCTCGAGTCTAAAATTAACAGCTCTGTGTCTGTGCCCTAGTTTCCCATACATTAACCAAAATATTGAATAAAGCTTGACCAGTAATTGGAAAAACTCCCCAAACTTCAAAAAGAAGCCTATTTAGAGAGCTGCTTCCTGTGTAAGACAGTTATAGGAAGTGGAGCTCTTTGTCTAATTGATGGCTGATAAGACCAGTTTCCTCTGAGGACCAGCACTGGTGCTCCGATTATTACTGTTTCAGTAAGCTGTCCCGTTAAACCCCTTCATTAAAAAAAGAGATCTAGAGGGAAACAAAAATATGCTGAGACAAATTCAAAAGAGAGATAAGAAATTCTCAGTTGCAGAAACTCTCTGATCTGTAGAGGACTGGGAGGCTGAGCCTGTATATGAGACCTAAAACACATGCAGGCCCTTTTCTGCTTAAAAAAATACATTTTTGAAGGTTACAGTCCCACAGCAAAAGACTAGATGCAGAGCAGACATTTAAATAAAGGTAACTCCTGAATTAAGAGCGAGTAAAAACAAGTCACAGCAACACTTACGGCCCAGCCTGAGTTTCATAGAATGGAGGAGGACCCCACTGTTGTCATAGCAGCTGTAGATGCCCTGCGCTGAATGGTTGGCATGCAGCAGGACTAACCTTCCATCTGATGTCACTTGATGCCATGGTAACACTGGGCTGTGGTTGAGATGCCACACCACAGGTAACCTGGTCAGGGACACGTTAGACTTTGGTTATTATACTTGACATGATTTATACAAATCTTATTCTCAACTCCAATCCTAGATTAGAACTAAACAATTTAACAGTAAGTACCTATTATCAATAACATCCATGTGACGACTTTCATTTATAAAGAAAGCACAATCAACACTGCATTAGTCCAGCTTGCGATACATAAATTTTTTATTGTGCCAGCTTCAAGCCCATTTCTTTGAAGTGAAGTAGTTTTTAGAGCAGCACACTATCTAATTTCTGCTGCTAAGTCAATCCAGACAATAGCACAACGATGTCATTAAGGAGCTGTCCCTACCAAAAATAGGCATTGAAAGTCTGTTATATCCATAATTCACGTTAAGTCATGTACATTCACATTGTGTAACTTCATTATGAAGAAGTAGCTACAAGTTAAGTTAACAAAATTAAGGATAACTGTTGACATGCAGCTATTGAAGCTAATAGTAACTGTTTGGGCACAAAACTTTGCTCAAGCATAACAAAACAAAAGTCACTGAGGTTTATTTTCAACTGAACATTAATCACACATTTGTGTTTTTACACCATATAGGCACATACAATATATACACTACAAGCAATGCACAATTTTAGTAGTAAAGGCATACATTTCAGAGAGACTGACCATTTGAACAATTTGGTATATGGCACACAAAGATAGGTTTTGCAGAGCCCTTCAGACCAGACAATACCTGCTCATATAATGAACTTTTTTCATATTTCTTATGGTGGAATTTGCTGACATTACAGTTCGGTTCTGTGTGTATCTATCTGATCTTTTCATAACTTAGTGAGTTTTCTTTTAACTATGATATAACTGTTGTTAACAGTCTCTTTATGATAATTAAGGCCTCAGTCAAACAGGCCTAGAAAACACTCAGCGACTCCCCCTAGCCAATTCCAATCACCAGTGAAAAATGTATCCCCTGATAGGTTCAGATCATTTTAATAAACTCAAGGAACAAACACACAACTCTTTTTAACTTGCGCAAGGAGGAGAGACCCATCCCTTCAGGTCAGCTCTCGGCTGAGCGGAAGTGATCTGTCCCAAGGGACGGCTTCCTGCGCAACGCTTTTATTGCGGACTTTCACAATAAAATTACGTGGGTTACACAGAACTCAGTTTACAACATGTAATAAACAACATTCTCGGCTCCTTCCTTACCATATATGGTAATAAGTGTACCGTGGAATGTACATACGTAACATGGCGTACGTGAGATACGTGTCTTATGTGTGTTCTGTAGGCTTGAAACAGCCTGCGAGTAACTACACCTTTCTCTTTAAGAAATGTCACCACGTGTTTCCATTTAAAACATGAAAAACAACAGTATAATGTGTACATAAAACAACTTATAAAAGCATACAAAAAGAAGATATGATCATTCATAATAAACAGAATGGAATTTATACTATAATTCCAACACCCCAGTTGTTGGCAAGTGGTTGCTAGGTGAAACTGGTTGCAAAGAGGTTGCAGCACTAAAAACCTCCTTTTTATTGCTTTGGTTGCTAGCAGATTTCCGTGTTCACCCACGGTCTGCATGGAAGACATTGACCTGACTACAAACACTCGCTAAGTAACAGCAGTAATGATGTGCTCACTGCTGCTTGGTGGTTAGTACACATCATGATAATAATAACTTAGTTATTATTAATCTCTGGCTCTCTTCCACAGTGTGTCTCGCTCCCCTCAGCCCTCATCCCCAACCGGTCGTGGCAGATGACTGCCCCTCCCTGAGCCTGGTTCTGCTGGAGGTTTCTTCCTGTTAAAAGGGTGTTTTTCCTTCCCACTGTCACAAGTGCTGCTCATAGTGGGTCATTTTGACTGTTGGGTTTTCTCTGTAATTACTGTACTTAAAAATCAATTATTCTGGCAGTTTTTAGTATATAAGTAATATTATTAATAAGTTCATGATAAATTTGCTCTGGGTGTAATACATGTAGCTGCCTTACTGAAAAACTCTTTCAAAACACCACTGTGAATTTGCTAGTGTGTTGCCCCATTTGTTTCCTTACCTGATTTGCGACTTTCCGCATGCCAGTGTCACATTTGACTCCAAGCGCCCATAGTGCACGCCTGACACTGCAAACACAGACATCACATAAAATATTAAAGCACTTTGCTGTCTGGCTTGCAGTATCTGCACACTGCACAATCTAACATACCATGTGTCAGCATTGTCTGTATTAATGTGATTCAAGCGGCACCATTTACAGTATATTCTGCCGTGTCACAATAACATGACCATACAAGGTAAGGGATCCTGGAGACACCAGGCTGAGGAGACTTTGGCACGCAGTATAAAGCTACTCCATCATTAAAGTAATATTACTGTGTATCAGCAAATCCACTCTGGAAACCTTTTAATAATGGACAGAGGATCAGTTAAACATTTTAAGAAAATACCGAGAACGAGCTGCTGTACTATCCCCTAAAAAAGTCCTGATGGTTTGAAGACAAAGTTTCTGCATGTAGGTTGGTGTGAGGGTTCTGAACTTGAAAGTGGTTATTAACAAGAGGTCGCTTTCTACAATATGAAACCTTCAATTTTCTTGTTGATAACACTGTTTCACTGATTACAGAAGACTCAAAATCACCTTGGTTTTCCAGTCTCAACTTCACAAAAGACACGTTAAAGTAGTTCATTGTGAGATCTATTAATTTCTATCCCAAATTATTGCTAGTGGTATTGAGTCAAGGAGATAACTTCTGTTTTATCTGTTGAGGTTTTGAGAGCTCCTTCTCTGATATCCTCCTCTTCCCCAGCTCTGCTGCAGCTGCACTTTAATCCACTGACAACTATGACAACCTAGCTGCTTTGTACAGTATTTGGAAACCAAAGTAACACAGAAAACTTAATGCAACATCAAAAAACAATGTAGGACTAGATACAGATGTAGCCTTGTAGTTTCAAAAGGTCATTCTCCAATTTAAATTCATAGGTTTAAATGCATCAACAATGAATACTAATGAATCTGGATACAGAATTTTGGTATCAATCATATTCATTGTAATCTGAAAAACTATAACACGCCATTACACAAAATTGCAGGGTGGTGTAGATTTGAAGGAATACTGAGTGTAGTGTATACCTGAGCAAATATTTGAGGTGACTGCAGTAATTTGCAAACTTGATACACTATCTCTAGTATGTGAGTGTGTGTGCATGCATGTTTAGTTTGGCTGCATAATGTGAATGCTGGCATTTATAGTAGATCTAGAGTTGAGAAAAAAAACACTTTGACTGCCAGTCTGCCACGAACACACCTTCATTAATTTTAACCTCAATCACTCAGGCGTGCATACTCCCCGCTGGCCTCTCCTGCTCAAACAATCTACCCCAGGTTTGTGATTCGGCATTTTTTAAAAAGAAATTCAGCTTTTTTGTATCTCTTATTACTTGTAACAAACTGAATAAAGTGGCTTCACAGAACAACCTGAAACCTATGTTGTTGGGCGGAGATGAGGCATATGGAGAAGGAGAAGCATTTAAGGTTGTTTATATATATATATATATATATATATATATATATATATACACACACACACACAC
>JASGAU010411674.1:7342-22767 GCA_030220045.1 Australoheros facetus
GTACATACATTTCTTATTTTGCATACCTGTCAGAGAGCAGGAAGGGACAGACGTCAGGCACAGGAGGGGTTGAAGGCCGGAGTTTTGCCAGCGCCATGATGTGTTCAAAGGTGATGTCTGTCTGAGTGCACACATCCACCACATGGATTTCCTGAGGGGGGCCATGAGGGTGCCCGCTGGGGGTCCGCCGGATGACCTGCACCACGACGGGGTCCTTGGCAGCGCGGAAGGCTTCCACAGTCTCTTCATGGCTGGACTTGGACAACTCTTTTCCATTCACCTGAGGATAAAAGTGAAAAATCTTATTGTGTGCTTATTTTGACAACGTTTGCCGTAGAAATGTTTTATCAAAGCAGAGACGCTACAGGGACAGATATAATTTTAAGTGGTTCTACAGAACTGAAATTCAGCATGCGGCTGTTGAGACGGAAAATCTGGGGAAAAGTGACATGAGCTCAAAACCCATTCTTCACGTTTCTTGCAGAGCACGATATAAGCAGAGCCAGAATGACAAACAAAAGCCATTTTCACACACGCACTGCAGCTCTGAACTTTTCTAGACGATGCAAACGTCTGCATCCTTCAGATTACTCAAACTCTACTCTGCCAATACAACTTAATAATGTTCATTTGAGCACATGTGAAAACAGAAAAGCTCCCTGCCTACACACCAAAGGATTTTTCTTTGTGTATCCAGCCTCCTGCATGCTCTATTTCCAGGCACCACCTCTTACCTACACCAAACGGAGTACAGTTTAGAAGTGAAAATGTGACTATGTAGGGACCTGATTCTCCTAACACTATCCTGCTTAATGCATTGTCCTTCACTTCTATACCCACTTTACTGAAACAACAGATGCGTTCTCAATAGATGATAAAAAAAAAGACATCTTATTGAATATAACACTAGAAAGCATGCATACAAAACACAGTTTGATACAGCATCATCGGGCTGTTAGATCAAAGCCCACACGGCCTCTGTCCACTCATCCCATCTTCAGCCTCATCTCCAGAAAAAAAACTAGATTTTCTGGCAGACTGAAAACCATTTGCAGCAGAGCTGGCACGTATAAAGAAAATCATTGCTTCATTTAGCACCAGTAATTTCTTTGCAGGAGAAACTCTGGCTATGGAATACCTCAGAGAATGTGCTTTGGTATAAATGCTCAAACCAGAGATTATAATTTAGATAACGGGAGAAAAGTAAGAGGGAAAATAAGGGAGACGCGGGATAATTACAGTTACTGTTGCATTTAAATGTGGCCTTGGAATGAAGTATTTTGCTCACACTGCAAACTTAAATTAGTTGAAATGACAACTATAAAGTTAAAAAAAGGCATTTATATTCACAAGTGTCAGCTGTGAAAAGATACAGAAAGGCTGGGAAACTCAAACGCGGTCGTGTTTCTGGGCCTGAATCACAAACTCTTTAAAATGCAAAGCCATGGTAGAAATAAAAAAACACACAGTCTAGTTCTGACTATAACAAAATGACCTAAATTCACAAGCAGCTGGCAGTTTTAAGAAACTGACTGTGTGCATGTGCTGCCTCTAAAGGAACATTAGAGACAAAGAAACCACCCGGGAAGTCCTACAGAGGAGGCTTATATTTTTAAACCTAGAAATCCCAGCACTAATTCTTTACTCTTGCATTTGAATGAACTTGACACAGTATATTTGTAGAAATGACTCAACATTTAGTATTGACAGGCCCAAAGAGCATTAATTGTGTGTAAAGGACTGAGTCTTTGTGGTTCCCAACCAGTGTGGCTATTGACCAGGGAAGCAAGCAATTTTTTTTTTTTTTATTATCATCAATTACTTATAATTAGCTGATTGGATGCTGGAAAAAACAAAAGCAAAGTCCCAGAACCCAAGGTGATGTCTTCTGTCTGACCAAAATACCCAAACTCAAAGGAATTAATCTTACTGTAATACTTCATAAAGAGCTGGAACCTGAGAATTTTTACCCCAATAAATTAAATTAAATACAGTTCAAATGGAATCATCTTTAAATATCACAACAGATAAAACTATCCAGCTAATGAAGACAAATATGCAAGAAATCCTGAGGAAAAAGCCCTTAAAAGGAATCAAAGCTCAGTAACTCCGCTCCATTATGTGCAGAAATGAACGGAAAAAAAATATCCCCATTTGCCAGCTCCCACATTTGGTCACACGTACACACATCATCAAGATCCTAGGACACCATCTGTGTAGTACTAGTAACACTTCCTCCTCTTTAAGGAGCACTTTAGTAACTTGGGACTACATTTCTACCACATTGGAGGACTCACAAGAGAGACTTTAAGAAGAAAAAAAAAATGAAAGAAAGCTCCAATGACATCACCTGGACTTTTTTTTTTTTGGTAACATTACCCCCAAAAGGGCCACAGAAGACATCTAAATGAATCTTCATCAGCAGAGCTCCCCTATAATTTCATCTGTTTGACATCCCCATAACAAACACCATTATGTAGTGGCAGTAAATATAAAAGCATTTATAGAAGAATAATCACCATCGTAGTATGCTACAGTAGTGGTGCCCTATTGTTCTACTTGGTTTGTTCCTGTATGTGTCTGTATTTTTCTTTTAATTGTCCATGCGAATCCCTAGAGAGTGAGGGATGCCTTACAAAAGATAAACAACTTATTTTCTCAGCAATAACAGCAGCCATATATAACTCTCTTAGCTTTTGTTGTGCTCTGGCCCGCTCCCCTGCCTCCTGATGTGACCTTTGTTTGAAGCAATGTTGCATTAATCACCTGAGCGGGAAATAAACTGGGTCAACACCACTATTGTGCAACTGTGAGCAATCTGAAGGGAAAAGAAAGAAAGAAAGAAATGTGCCGTCGTGCGGCCTCTCTCATCCCTGCTTCAGGTATATCTGCAATTACAACTGAAATGGACCACTTAATGTCTTTATTTGACTCCCTGACAAAGGCTGGTATGCCGAAACACATAGGAGTTTTAAAAATAAACATTTCCATGCTGTGATAATAAAAGCGTTTCACATAAAATAAAATAAAAAAGTGCTAAGGTACTCTGTGTTTAGGTCTTCATGCATTCCATCCACAAAGTACATCTCGAATTCACTTTGAATCTAGTAAGCACTCCCGCATAAATATTTCTTGCTTTCATTCTTGGCCATTCAGCAGGTCTTAAGTACTGCAGCAAATACATTACACATAAGTGCTGTATTAAAGAAACATGGAGTACTATAGTAATTAGCTTATATAGTTCCTTTGACTGCCTCTCTTTCTTTCCTCTTTTGCTGCATGCCTCTTGCTCTGTAGCCTAATCCTAGAATAGAGAGCCTGGTGGAAACAAAGGCGTTGGAGCAGACAAATGAGGCAGCCTATGGTGTATGACAGACCCAAAGAAAAATGATCACATTTTCCAGCTCTCCCCCTTGTTCTGACTGTCCAGTCCAGGCTCCTCCTCCTCCTCCAAGCCTCACCGTTTACTAGCCATACTCACAGCCAAAATGAAAGAAGAAACTGATCAGGAAAAAAAAGGGTTGTGTTGTTTTTCTATTTTGTTCACTGGTTTTTAGGAGAGACAGATGGAACAATTAATCCCCAATAAACACAAGAATATTAAGTGGTTTTAACTCCATGCGGGATGCTGCCATCCTTCTTGTGTCCCCTTTGACTGATGTCTATCCAGCTAGACACGCTGCCTATGTTATTTGTGTGGATCTGTAGTGCTATCTGACAGATGGGAAGGGGTTCTGTAAGCCTGGCTGCGGCTCCCCCGATATTCTCAGATATTCTCACGCTGAATATCTGCCTTCAGCACAGTTTTGCTTTATTCTCTGTAAAGCGCATCACCAGTCTGCACGCTTAACGATGCTCAAGGTGAGTTCATATACTATATTTATTGAAATTGGCTAAATTCCACAAACACTTTCTTCTGAACAAGCTGTAGCCTCTTAAAGTTTCATCACACATTTAAATGTAGTTATACAAGAATCAGCTCTCCTCCTCAAGTGTGCATGCAAAGCATGCAAATACATATTCATTCATAAACACGTGCTGGTAAACAAAATCTGTTTGCAACAAATTATTTAGCAGCTGTAGTGTTTATCAAGTCCAAAGCAGCTCTGCAAGTGCTTCATGGCCAAAACTGTTCCATATGCACAGAGTCAACATGAATTATCTTATTGGTCTGGAACAAAACAGTGGTGATTGCTCAGGAGAGATGATTTGCTCTACAACAGGGACAGGAGATGATCAGGTAAATGTGAAGTTGGAAGGAAACTGGTGCTGGGATGGAGGAGCTGGATCAAGACACATCTGCTGGCTGTTTGCACATGGATACACAGCAGCTGTAGCCAGAGGAGAAATGTGTTTTCATTCAAAGCCCCAGAGACGACCACCAGCCTTTCAACAACAAATGCAGTAAACCAGCTTAGTCGAGTGTAACAAAAGGATGAAACCCCTTTTTCTCTCCTTTCTTTCATTTTCTTTGTAGCAGAGTCCCATATTGACAAAGACATGCAAAAATTGTGTACTTGTGACGCAGCAGAGTGCATTAAGTCTCCTCTTCAGCAAATATCTAATGTCATTTTAAGCCGTTCTGAGCCGTTACCAACAAACAAACAGACATGAAAACTTTAACAGTCACTATTTATATAACCATGAACTTGTAGATGCCTACAGCAAAGCACAATCCTGAAGGTGCTCTCATCTGTGACCCATCTTATCATTTATCCTGCAGGTAAGAGGACAAGCGAGGAAGAACAAACACGCAGCAGCTTAGCTCGACCCCTCAGGCGTCTCCTCTGTCACTGCTTTTGTCTCATCGATTGCTCCCTCCCATCAATATCTCCAAAGACCGAGGGCAGAATGTAGTGATAGTGGTAGGAAAGTGGGGGCAGTTTATCTGTTAATATGTCAACTTCAGCCACATCTGATGCTGCTTCTGCTGAGAGACAGCTTCTCTAGCAGGAAGCACAGACAGTGCTGGGAGCTTGCAGGGGATTACTGATCGAAGTGATTGATGTACTTCTGCAAGGAGAAAAGACAGCCTCAGGCAGTAGACTATAATAGTCCATTAGCTTTTTTATGCCTTTGAATTAACTGCATACACTGCTTTATGACTCGCATGTAACACTTTGAATCTTAATGAAATGTTTTTGTTTTCAATATTGAAAAGATTATGCTGTGAACACGGAGTCAGTGTTTGTCTCCTTGTGTATCGTAGCTGATGAGGAAATGCACAGATATGAATAAAGCAAGGTCATTTATTCCACTTCAGCTACACTGACATGAAAACACGGCTTTCAGCTTAACTTACTATTAACCGTGTAACCTTGGCTGTTGTGCTTAACATCTGTACATGCAATAAGCCTCCGTTACACACAGTCTGGATCTCCTGTGCTCGGTCACCTGCTGGTCTGAGTGGCAGCGTGTGGGGTGCTAAGTATATGCAGGCAGATGGAGAAAGTGTAACATCTAGGTCATCCAGCCCCGGGAGTGTGGCGATTACACACCCGTTTCATCTACTCGTCTGTTGGGAAAAAGCAACACGACCCCTCACTGTTAGGTTCCAGTCACCTGTGTGGTGCTCTCAAATAAAAGAGTTATGACAGCTAGGGATGGGCTCCGTTTGTCAGCTCTAATTTGGATCATGTTCACACTTTGTAAACGATCAAATTTATGTGGTTGTAGATTTTTTTTTTTCTTTTTGATAGTACAAATGCTGGGGGNCTTCAATACTAATTTATGATTAATGTCTTTTTAGGTTCATTATCGGCATGTTCAGAATACTTATTTATATCTTAAGTTACACAAAATGGTTAGCATCTGTTTGGTTTCAGTGCTCAGTCAAATTAAAAAAAGTTCTGACTAAACCCCACAATGTTTGTCTTAATTCACTCATCGGTGTTTGTCAAAATAATAACACAGAATTCTTCTGGATAATGTTTGCTCATTTTTACACTCTGGTCTTGTATAATAGGACAACGCAGTAATTTTGGAACATCTGGTGGATTTTAACTTTCCACAATGCTAGCTAGCCATCTGTGAGCGGTATATCTTCCCATCAAGAAAGTAAATCAATATTTGTGCCAAAACATTAAACTATTTAAACTGTGTCTCACTGCTGTCTGAACTGGATATGGTGCGGGATGAGTTTAAAATGTTCCTTGGACTTTGTAGGGTTTTTGCTGGAAAGATTCTCTACATGTCTAAGAAAGGGGACAGCAGAGATATGAGCAAAAGTGGCAAGACAAGCACTTTTGCTCAGTCGCTGTGGTGGTGATTTATGGCTACAGTAGTCTCAGTAACCAATAATGCTAACACTGACAATCCACTGAAATTCTGCCAAAACATAATTACTACAAATTACCACTAAAAACACAACTTCTGTTAGTTGATTTTTTTTTCCCCATCTGTGTCTATGCAACTATATGGCACAGGACATGCTGGTGTCAGAGTCTGTTCCACGCACATGAACGCACATGAACAGAAGGCTCCAACAACATCAGCATGTTGGAATTTTGTCCTTCAACATGCAAGACTGAATTTGCATTTTCATAAAAAAAAAAAAATTATTATTATATTATATATATATATATATATATATATATATATATATATAAATAAATAAGTGAGAATGGGGACATTCGGTAGAGAAGTGGAATTAAATACTCCCCGAGGACTTTCCAAATGCTGGAAGACTGAGATTTGATGTGAACATGACTGCTAGCTCATCCTCTCGGTGAGAAAGCGGACCGGGTTCCTCTTTACACCCAAATGTCTCATTTCAATAATAAGTGTCAGAATAAAATACGGGCCAAGGTCTGCTACAGTGCAGCTCTTATGACTGTATAAATCACAGTCAGTGCTACTGTCTCAGCAACTCAAGCAATGACATGAAACCGAAAGAAAAAGAGAGAGAGTAAGGATGCCACTGGGGAAATTTGACAATCCCCTCAACATCTCTGCATGAGCCAATGTACATGCCTCCTTTAACCCCTCCAACCACATAAAACACATAGCACAAGGCCCCTGGGCTATTTTTCAGATTAAAGGCCTTTCGCGCTGCTGCTGAGGTTTTATGCCCGCAGAACATTTGATGAATTCTGCCAATTTTCTTCTCTGAGCACCAATCTCGTGTGGAGTACTCCCTTTATTGCGCAACTCGTTCAAGGTGTATCACCTCTTTCAATCTGCTCTAAAATTTACTGGGTGCTTTTTTTTTTTTTTTACATATGTTTATTATCCAATTTCTTTCTGTAATAACTCAGAGCAAGGACAACTATTTTAAAAGGACAAAGTGAGAAGGGCAACAACACTCAATGTCACACGTGTTGACACAGCATGTAAAGAAAGCACCAGTTCACGAACGGCTTGGATTACTTTCTAGCTTTTGGTAACATGCAGTGACTAACATCACTGATTTTTGAGCAATAAATAGGCAGCCGACCATTAACAACACCACGACTAAAACACCAACAGCGATAAGACAGAAGGATACACTCCTGCATATGAAGTTTGTGGGGAAAACTTTCAATTTTAGCTCCATGTGTCAGATACATGGTGCTATAATATCCATGGCAACCTCCTGTCCTCTTTACTCGCGAGACAACTGTACTAGGTTACTTTGGTTTTCCTGTGAAATTTTGCTGCAAATTTTAAATATGATTTGGGCCTGGTGAGGGAAACAGAGTGCTAAGTTAATCAGCTTGTTCAAGGTTAATGGTACATGCAGGGTATAAGGAGATTTAGAGATGCGGGTAATCTCTGTGCTTAACTTTTAAGATCTTGCCATCTTGGAGTGGTTTTTAATGTAAAACGGAGGGAGAAAATCAAATTAGAGTAAAAGCTGCACTTGGGTGGATGAATAACTAATGGATGAGCAGGCTTCTCCTTGGTGATAACTGATAATTGGTTTGGTGGGTGGGGGGAGGAGGAGGGGGATGATGAGGGGTAGTGGGATGATGCTGTGTGCTGTGCAGATCAGCAAAATGGCCTGGCGTGAAAAGATGTTATAAGGAGTAATGGTGCCATCCATATGCTGACTGAAGAAAATCAAGTGGGTACTGTCATGGAACACCACTTTATGTGCAGAGAACGAGGCAGAAGGGAGGTGCAACAAATCTAGGTGCATCATGGTATTTTTAACACACGCACACGCACAAAAAGAAAAAAAAAATACAAAATACAAACCAAAACCACTGAAGTTTGACAAATACCTCTTCTCCTCGTTTACTTGTTTATCCTACTTCTTTAGTTTATTCTGTACAATACTCACAGACTGTAGTATTAAAAGGAAGGGATGCAATGCAAATGTGAAAAGATCATTAAGGTTTGTTGCAAGCCTGAAAACAACAACAGGTCAAATTACACAGTAATTATATAGAAGAATTGGGAGGCAAATATCATGACCTTTAGAAAGAGCCGGAGTTTTCATATTCTATCTTAAGTCTTAATGTGAACTATAAGGGGCAGCTGCTGCTCAAGGAGGTCCTGTTTTGCTGCCTTACCTTTCAGTATTTTTAACCACCCGTTACTGGGAAAAATATTAAACAAGCAAGTCAAAAAATGACTCACTTATCTGCTGTGCCCCTTTTCTGAATACCTAGTCCAGACCATCAGTTGCCTAAGAGTAACAGTAAAAATGAACAATCACACTGTCATGGAATTTATGAAGCATCCAGGTTTGTACTTGTTCAAAAATAACTTTCAGAAGATACATAGTAGAAAATATGGATGTGATTTTTTTCCCTGGAACACAAGGAGAATCAAGGAGAGTGCTTGAACACACATTACAGCAGTCAGTCATCCAATTCTGAATTTCACACACCCGCTCCTATATCAGCCCTCCAGGTAAGGAAAAACAGCATGTGTATGTAGTATCTCCAAGCAGCTGGGCCGTCCTCGTGGCTCATCGCAGAGCCAAAACAAAGTGGATGTTTACAATGGATGCTTATGGGCACTTTCCTTTTAGCTGATAGTGCCACCTTCAAAGACTTTAGCAATTAAGTTGTGTGTGCATAGTGGTGGCTTTGTTAAATCATGAATTAACTGTAATTAACCACATTTTTTGGAGAGCTGAGTTTCATTTCACTAGCCACACCCAGGCCTGATTACTGCCAGACCTGTTGAATCGACTCAAGCAAACCACAGTGAGAGCCATTATTCACAAATGGAGAAAACTTGCAACAATGATGAACCTTCCCAGGAGTGGCCAGCCTACCAAAATTACTCCAAGAGAGCATCAGTGACTCAACCAGGAGGTCATACATGAACCCAGAACGACATCTAAAAAACTGCAGGCCTCACGTGCCTCAATTAAGGTCAGAGTTCATGATTCAACAATAAGAAAGACTGGGCAAAAATGGCCTCCATGGAAGAGCTCCAAGGAAAAAACCACTGCTGATTAAAAAGAACACAAAGGCTCGTCTCACCCAAAAAACATCATGATAATCCCCGAGACTTATGGAAAAATATTGTTGGACTATTGTGGAGACAAAATTTGAACTTTTTGGAAGGTTTGAGTCCCGTTACATCTGACATAAAACTAACACAGCTGCTTTGCTGTTTCAGGAACTGGATGACTTGGTGTAATTGATGGAACCACAAATTCTGCTCTCTACCAGAAAATCCTGAAGGAGAATGTCGGGCCATCAGTTTGTGCCCTGAGAGGTTTGGGAGTGGTCAAAGTCCGGCCTCAAATCCAGTTGAGATGCTGACAAAAAGCTGGCATGACCTTAAAGAGGTTGTTCGTGCTTAAAAACTTTTTCACACAGGTAGGTTTGGATATCTTATGGCCTTATGAGTCTTTGAAAGTGGCAGTTATTTTCTTCATATTATATATGGTCATAATAATGGTATAATGCCAGACACACTTGTTATCACAACACACACATTTTGCGGTCCCCCCTCTCTCTAGATGGTTTTGTCTGTGATTACTGGTTTGGGAAGGAAAGCAGAGGTCAGACAGTAGGGCGTGGGGCTTTAACTGTGCAAATGATAAACTGAGAGACTTTGAAAGGTTAGTTAGGAACCCTGTGGCTGATCACTGATCCTAGTTTTTAACTAGGAGCCAACTGAGATAAGGTATCAAGGAAGGAAGGGAAGAGAGAGCAAGGAGGAAAGAAGATGGGGGAAAGCATGGAGCAGCTCGGAAACCACAAAGCATTTAAAATGTGTGTCAAGATGCTCAAGAAAAAAAGTCAATCCGCAAAACAATTTATTTTGCGCATATGTCTTTTACCCCAGGCTGCTTTTCCCCCCTCTGGAGTCACATAAAAGAATTAGTGTCCCATCACAAATGCCAAGCACCCCAAAAGATTTGAAAAGAGGCCACCTTGGCAAAATCAAGACTACTTCAAGGCCTTACACTGAACAGGTCTGGTCAATTCTACCAATGTCAAAGAAAATACAACGAGTGGATTACTGATGATAGCACGAGGCTGAAAGGTCTCAGCTCTTATTTGAGTTTTTATCTCACCAAACTCGTCTTCAAATCTTAATTCAAACACTGAGAATGTTTCAGAGAAAGCAAAGCCAGGGAGTGTCTGTCAGGTAAACGGCTGGTGATTTGATGAAATGTCGGGCAGTTTATGGATTATAAGGTCTCAATGGTACACCATGAGTAAGTACGAAGCTATTGACTTCAGAGCACTCAGCAAAGCTCGACACCACAGGGATCAAGCAAACATATAGTGCAAGTACTGCCAAGTCTTTGATTTTACAAAAAGCTGTTGTAGAAGTCCTACGCAGTCTTGTAGAGTAATTACCTTCACCTGGCAACTGACAGTCAAACTCAAGGATTAAAAATCACTAAACGTAGCAAGTGAACACTGTCTCTTTGTCAGGGAGAAAGGAGAACATTAAACAGCACACACACACAAACAGATGGCAAAGGAATGCAATTCAAAAATGATCCCCTTTCGGCCGAAGGACACACAGCAGTAAATAAGATCAAAACTTCCAAGGAAGAGCAGAGCTGTCCAATTAGGACGGCATTTACAATGAGACAGTGATGAAGTTGCTGATGATAATCTCATCCTTGTAAAGAGCGGCGGCACAATTCATGATTAAAAGGAAGGACATTATCTTAGAAGAGTGATCACAAGTGTAATCAATCTACTTCACGGCTCCCCACTGTGTTGTTCATGGCACAGCAAGTGCTAGCAAGAGGTTAGCATCTCTGGTTTTCTCTCAACCCACTCAAGTCTCACTCCTTGTCAGGTCCCCAAGTCAATAAACAAAGGGAAGTGAGAGGAAATTGGATGCAATTCAGTGTTTCCCACTGTGTCCTGATTACACAGTTTGAACACGGGGAGACAGAAATGATGCTCAAAAGAGCTACTGTATAGAAAAATGCTTCTGTGCATATCAGACCAGAAATAAAGGGACGCCATGAAACCCTCAGGACTCGGAGTGATGTAAGGAAATATTATAACTCAGCTGCCATTGTTTTCAAGCTTTGACTCAACACTCATTAAAAAAAAAAAGAAAGAAAAAAAATCACCAGTTTTGTTTCACCATGTCCAAGTTGAAGTGAAATTGAAAAACTACATTTCTGGTCCTATTAGTAGTGTAGTCTTTCTTTTTTTGTTTTTTTAACACACGCACGTGCGCACACTGTGCAACAGGTCATGAGTGAGTGGTCCAATCAAGTTCAAGTGCCGGCTAAATTCACTGCGTATTAGGCAGAAGACTTGGCAGTTGCCAATGTGTCATGTTCTAAAAAGTTTGCTGAATTTACTCTTTTGCCATTTGGTGAAGAGAGAACATTTGCTGTGGGTCACTGTGCTAATGCCGTGAAACACAATGGCAGTAGTGTTTTATTCTGTTGTGCATTTCTTTGCTGGCTGCAAACGCTTAGAAGGAAACTAT
The DNA here is from genome assembly GCA_030220045.1 of Australoheros facetus. Classification (NCBI taxonomy): domain Eukaryota; kingdom Metazoa; phylum Chordata; class Actinopteri; order Cichliformes; family Cichlidae; genus Australoheros; species Australoheros facetus. The sequence goes on from JASGAU010411674.1 coordinate 19,202, forward strand.
GTGAATCACCACTGTTAATTTCTCTTGATGTAAACTTTAAAGATTTTATCAACATTTTTGTAAAATTTTGTAGGGACTCTGCCTGGCTCAAGCCAGCATTGTCCAATATTTTTATGATCAGTTAAATAGTAATGAAGAACAACATGCCACATGCCACAATACCTAAGAGTCCCTATATTAATAGTAACAACAGGACTTATTAAGTAACCTCTAATAGAAAATACAAACACTGTCAACCAGTCTGTTCTGAATATAATGAAACACCTGTCAAAACATGTTTATATGACCCGAAGCTCTGCACAGTAAATGAGCTGTAACATTACCTTGCTCTTGATGGAGAATACATTAATGAAAAAAATAGTCCACCTGGCATTTTAAATATATGCAAAAAAACAAGCAAACAAACCAAATCTTGATTAAGAACACCTGGCGTTGTTGTTTGGAGAGCGCATCCGGGAATGAGTGGTATGATTTACAGGCAATTCACAGCAAAAGTTCCTGATTAATGATTCTGCCATATCTTGAAGTTTCTCCAAAAGAGGAAAAAAAAAAAAAAAAGTGTTAATGAACATATTGAGCTCATGGAGGCACTCCAGAGCTGCACTTATTAGCTGGCGCTTCGGAAATATTTTGACATTACAAGGAGTAAGCAGAAAACTGTACTGAATCCACTGATTGTGTGAACAGAGGGTAGAATGGGCAGGGATAATGTGGTAATGGTATGCATGTGTGGCAGTGTAGGTCTTCACACTGCAGTGGGGACCATAATCAGGCCACGTATGTGATGACTAGGCTGTGTGTTTGGTGTCCCCTGTTTCACAGGGCTCCAGCTCCTCTGGCTAATGGCTGTAATAAAGGATTGTTCATGCTTCCATCCGCTCATTTATTCTCATTCCTGAGACTGTGAGGGGCCCGCTCCAGCAATCAGCCTCCACCCACTGGTTAATTCCGGTGCAGATTTATAGTCCTGCACAGACTGTATAATGGATGCCCGTGTACATGCCCATGTGATTGCCCCTGCTTGTGTATACTTCAGACTCATCCCACCTGCATAAACTGTCTCTATTGTTTTACAAGGCTTTATCCTTACAACTGCAAGGGCAAGATTAAATTTTAATCGGACGCTAAGTGCAATCACTGCCATGGTCCGGATATCAATGAGGCTATATGCAGACCCCACACCTGGAGCAAACAGGCTACAGCAGGGCTGTCATCTGTTCTGGCTCTGAGACAGGGACAGGTCACTTGTGGCTGCAGCAGAGAGGAGAGACACTCCTGACAGACAGATATGACAGCTGTTCTGTTTCCCCAGCACAGTGTGTGTTGTATGAGAGGTAATGAAGCCAGGTGAAAGATGAGAACACTCGAGGATGAAGAAGAGGCAGCATTGAGAGCAAAATTTACTTTATTTTCTTTACTTAAAATATACTTCCTGTTTGGATAAAGTCATATCACCAACAAGTCTGAAGTACAGGTTTGTCATCCAATCATGTCAAAGAGGAAGCCAATCTAAGTATCTAATTCAACCAATCACTTACTAACTCAGTCACTTCTTCAGCTCTGGTGTGTCTCATTAAACTCTTGATTATTCGTTGGTTGTAAGCATTTGGTCCCACTTAATTTCCAGTCAATCAAGCCTAAAGCATGTGATTTCATACCTCACTTATACAGTCACTGGCCACAGTTGCCAATAGAAGCAGCATTTTGACAAGTAGAAGAATAAAAAAATGAGGGAATTAAACATAGGTGTATATCTCCTGTAAGGAACACACTCACTACTGAGAAAATCTTTGGGAAAGTCGCTCAGCTATCTGTTTGTATTCTCATCATTCTTCGTAAGATTTCAGAAGAAGTTCCTGGGACTGAATCACATTAAAGTTATAGATATGTTCATGTGTTTTTGTCTGTGGTGTCCATCATGAGTGGTTAGACACATCACAACAAGGCCTATTAGTTTGTAAAAATAATTCAGATCACAGGTTACTATAGTTGTTGGAATTATAGTATAAATTCCATTCTGTGTATTATGAATTATCATAACTTCTGTTTGTATGCTTTTATACGTTGTTTTATGTACACATTATATTGTTGTTTTTATGTTTGAAATGGAAACACGTGGTTACATTTCTTACAGAGGAAGATGTAGTTACCTGCAGGCTGTTTCAAGCCTACAGAGCACACATAAGATACGTATGTACATTCCACGGTACACTTACTACCATATATGGTAAGGAAGGAGTCGAGAATGTTGTTTATTACATGTTGTAAACTGAGTTCTGTGTAACCCATGTGATTTTACTGTGAAAAGTCCATAATAAAAGCGCTGCGCAGGAAGCCGTCCCTTTGGACCGCTCAGCCGAGCGCTGAGCTTAAGGAACGGATTTCTCCTCCTTGCCTCAAGTTAAAAAGAGTTGTGTGTTTGTTCTTTGAGTTTATTAAAATGATCTGAACCTATCAATAGTAACATACAGAAGTCTAATTTTATCTCTTTCTGTGTTCCCATCTTCTTATAGCAGGGCTTAAAATTTCAAATATTTCAAATTTGGGGGCAATTTTCCCCTAAAATGCTTCCAATGGATGGTACTTAAATGCTTTCTAACATTGTCCTGTTCTCTTTCCCAATTACAAAACTGCTCTAATGCCCTGATTTCCTTCAGGATCTATCTATCTGCTCCATTCTTTCCCTGCCCGCTGTCATGTCCGGTCATCAGCACCTCAGCACCGTATCAAACAGCTCACAGTTATTAGTTTGAGACACAGATTCTGAGGCAACTTGCCTTTGGACAGTAGTTTCCCCTTGACAACACTAGCATTACCTGTCTGAGAATAATGAAGATTAATGCTGTTAACGTCACAGTAACTGCCATTTGTGAGAGATCTTAAGTCCAAACGCTTTCGCATCTTTGAAACCTGTCTGTGTATTCCAGCCAGATGTGTTGCAGAGGGAGCTCATAGTCTTGCAGAGAGAGGGGGAGAAAGCTCTCCAGGTACTGTCCTGGTCCACCTCTGCAGCACTTCTGGCCAGTCCAACACTTGCACCAGTGCAAGTGTTGGACTGATTATTAGATCACTCTAATTGTGTGCAGGAATTTCCTGCATAGTAAGTAGTTGACTTCTGGAATCGACTGAATTATGCATAATCCTGGACTGCAGTTCAAGCTCTGTTATTCTGTCCATTTTCATTAGTTTTCTGTCTTTCCACAGAATGGCCTAATTATAGCTTAGCTCCAAATGCAAGGACAGTGAAGTTGTTAGTTAATATAGAAGTACAGTGTTTGTCATTTCAATGGTAGTGCATCCCTGACACAATGACACACACGAGTCCTTACTGCAGAAAGAAACTCTTAAACTAGACACCAGAAGCTGAGTACTCAGGCACCACAGCAGGGTATGACACCACTTTAACTAAAGTAGAAGTTCTTTTGTTCTTGCCTACCGGACAGTAGGCAGAGTTGGCGAGCGATTAGGTTCATTTATACCATGGCAGCCACTTGGCAAGGATCACCACTCCATGTGGAGCCAAAGTAACACTAGAATGAGACCAAATGGCTCTCTCAATTGGAAGA
>JASGAU010411674.1:32553-51676 GCA_030220045.1 Australoheros facetus
CCCCCAGTTTGTACAGTAATAACAATAGAAGAAGAAATTAAAAGTAAATATGAATACATGTACAAAACAGAAATAGGCCAACAATGCTTTTGCCAGGATCAAATGCCTGTGACCACTGGGAATGTTTGTTAGCTATTCAAGTTTTGAAAAGACCTCCATGTATAACACCGTCTCTGCAAAAAAAAGAGCCTTCATCTTTTGAAATAAAACAAAAGTATACTGGCGCATGCTCTCTTTATGTGGCACCTTGGTGCAGCTTGCCAACCATTTCTCAGGAAGTCTGGCTCTCGGGAAAACTCTTCAACATTTATGGAATACATACCCATTACACACATGGCTAGTGGCGTTGCAGAAGCAGGAGCAAGTCATCTGTGTCCCCTTTAGATTGCCTCCAGTCCGCAGGTTACACATCTGATGCTACTACACAAAATAGAATATCCAGCCAATTGCAGGACCGGCATATTGGGAATTGCCTTTCGCCACAGAAAACATAAACTCCAGATCTGCTTCATTTCACATCTGTCTGTCCCATCCTGTCAACCGTGTGACCCTGCTCAACATGACATCACTAAACTCTGAGATTCCATTACAGTGCAGTTGGCCTCCTGCACGCTGTCCCACTCTAAAATTCATGAATGCCACTTTCTGGTTTTTATAGTTAGAATATTCACTTACTGTGTGTTTTTGTTTCCTGGAGAAAGGTGTGTATGCTTGTGCATGTGTGTGTGTGTGCGCTTACATGCTGTGGGTGCCTCATTCTCATTCATATGCATCAGCAAGTTATCAGGGACTGTTGTGCCTCATTGAGCTGAGAAGCTGCTTTCCATTTATTTCTCAAATGCAGTGGAGAGTGATTCTTCTCCTGCCTAATAAAACTTATAAAACTGACTATGCTGCTTTCAAAACTTCTATTAACAAAAAAGAAAGCCAGGCTCGTTGGGCAATTACAAAACACGATAATGGAATATGGAGAGTTATATGCTGTGCACTGTGAAAGGTGAAATTCATTAACAAGCCTCTGCACGACAGCGGGCTGCTATGTTTTGGGAAGTTTTGAGATCATTGTAGGTGGATCCTTGGTTTTGATTGCAATCTCACTGCAAAAATAGCTTTTGTTGAACCGCAACGCAGGCTGCTTCTGCATCTACTCACTGCAAAAATCTTTAACTCTACACTGCATTCCTCCTCTCATCAACATCTGCCATCCTGCTAATTAGCCACAAAAAGCCACACATCACTGGGTTTTAGTGGTGCGCAGACAATGTGTGACACTCACAAGGGGAGCTCATGGACACAATGGGAATTTCAAAACCCTGCCAGATCACAGGGCGAATCAGCTACAGTATGTTACTGTCTGCAAAATAGCCTGAGCCCCGTGGTTGAAAACATATGCTGTAAGAATCTGCCTGACTATTGCTTTGGAGCTGCTGAACCTTGGGTCAACAGCTTCAACAAGGTTTTGTCTCCAGTGAAGAAAACTTCATCACTGGGAGGTTAACTGGAGTGGAATCCCACGGAGATCAGCTGGAGCAAAGGTTAAAAGAAATGCAATCAAAGAAGATGAGCAATCAGAGGAATCAAACAGAGCAGTCGAAGAAAGAAAGACGGACAAGCGTTAATCAGTTGTAGCATAAAAACAAACGGGAGTTTGGAAACTTAGAAAAAAGAGCAAGGTCACAAGAAGATTGCTGTGTCTTCGAGTTCAGGCAAGAAAGCTGATTCAATAAACAAAAAATGTCAGCTCTGTGAGATAGCTTTGCAGGCCAGCCGAGAAAGGTGAGCATATTTTCATGCAGAACACCTGCAGCCGTGCGAATAGAAGAAAGAGGAAATGGAGAGAGAGAGTGAGAGTGAGAGAGCCAGCTAGTCATAAATCTCCCACAGCTTGTAGGGTCAGGAAGATGGAGAGAGTGTCAAAATTGTTTCTAGATGTGAAGGAAAGGGGAGAAAGGTGGCTAACCAACCCCTGTGACTGTCTCCGGCTCTTCAAATCAACCTGCCACAAGGCTGGTCAGTCACACTGTGACACCAGCGAGCCATTTCTACCTCATTAGCATACACACACTCACCAACTCTGCATAATAATAGTAGAGTAGCATAACAAGTGTGTGCATCTGTATGTATGTCTAGGTGTGTGTGTGTGTGTGTGTGTCTACGTCTGTGTGTGTTTCTGAACAACAGAAACAAAACCAAAAGACAAAAAAACTACAAAGCAAGCTGTGAGAATGATGTAGGGAAAAAACAACAACAACAAAAAAACAGGCAATTTGTAAGAAAGACGATTAGATTGTTGGTGATTTGAGTAGTGAGTAGTTTTTCATTATCACAACATACTTTTCCTGACCACAAAGGCACGATGACGGTCTTGCAGGGAAAGCTCCACTACTCAAGGAGACTCTCCTCACTGTTCAGCATTCTCTTCTCTTTTTTTAAACCCATCCTGCTGTATACTGCACATACTGCTTATTTTGTTGTCTCAGAGGACATGTTTGAACATGTACATGCAAGGCTGTGAAAAGAGGTGATTTTACTGTTTCTTACTGGTAAAAAAAAGACTTCTTTTTGCCCCTCTATTCCTTCTTTCACCATGTTAAGGATGCTTCACCTGTTCCTGTTCCTTCCCTTGATTTTCTTTTCACTCTGCATCTTTAACAGCTTACTCTCTATTCCCGTCTCGGTATTTATCCTCCTTACTCTATATCCTTTCCGTCTTGCCTCCCACAGTGGTGGTCAGAAAGTAGGTGCTGATGTTGCAGCTCATGCCTGAACCAGCTCAGTATATCAGTGGGTGAGCAGACATGCCAGAGAGCTCCTGTCAATGGCAACTGTGCCCTGGAGACTGGCCCACTTGGCGGATACTGAGCCCCGTCTGCTAGAGTACTAGAAAGGGAGTCAACATTATTTCTTAACAACTGGTGCAGAGAGAGACACGAAAGCCAAGATAAGCACAAGACAGCACTACTTTTATGATCCTTCTGTGGCGAGGCAGGCACTGCAGTGGCTTCCTACTCATTCTTCAGGGTCCCTTGACAGTTCTGTTTGCTAATATTAAACAGACCATTAGTGAATGCAACTTCCTTTGCTGCTGATCTTGACGCTTGCAGCGTACCTTTAGTGTAGCACCTTTTTCTGGCCATTAAAGCAGTTCAAAATCCCACTGACAATGTTCATCACCAGAGTTTGGCAGCATCTCAGGGTGCATATGAATTTAAATCTACAGGCAGCGGTTAACCAAAGCTGGTTTACCTCCCCCTCTTCTTCTCACCCGGTCGCTTCACAAGGGTAAAGAGAGACGTTTCACGTCTAATTAATGCACAGGATGGTTGTATAAAATGGCTAATGAGGCTGTGATCACAGCGGCGTGAAGGCAGGCACTACTGCTAGGGAGGGGATGAGCATGACTCCAATTCTAGGAGACACATTGCTTCATAGTTATTAGCCTGTCACAAGAAGAAGGCTAATGGGGAGAATGGAGGTGGATAGGTGAATGCTTGTTTATGTGTTTGGCTCCACCTCAGTCTGTGAGATAGTGTCCTCCGCCTTTTAGCCCGTTATCTGACTAAATGCTCAAGTTGTTGCATATATAATCCTGTTACCAAAGAAGTAATTTCATCATTAAAAAAACAAACAAACACACACTCCTATAGCTGCATCAGCTTAAATAAGGCATATTAAGGGAACTGATATAAATGTGCAGTCAGATGAGCCACATTTGCTTGTATGTAGGCTCTATTACATTTGAGCTCAAGACCATCACAGTGAAGGGATCCACTAGAAATATAAACAAACAACCTGCTGGTACAGCACTGAAGCCCCAAATGAAAACTTTTCATAAAACACAAAAAAAAATGTGTGGTAACACTTACTGAACATGATCCAAGAAAGAAATCAGAACAAACAAATCATGTAGTAGAAACCAGGTGCTATTATTCTATTAAAAAACTTGCTCCCTCAGCACAGCTCTTCGAGCAGGATGAATGGACTGCACACTAGCTACTCTCTGAGCAACTGCTCATTACTCAAAGCACATCTGCTGGTGAGTTAGAATCCCCTCTCTCCATTATGCTCCCTCACTTTCACAGTATATGTATTAATCCCTCATTCATACCATTTCAATCTCCTACATGAAATACTCTGAATGAGGCTCTGGACTAGAACTGCTCTCTTCAAGACATGCACAATGACACACACGCACACACACACACACACACACACACACACACACACACACACACACACACACACACACACGATACCAAAGTCGGTCATGCCTCACCTGTGCAATCTCATACAGGAGCTTGTAGTGTTCCTCTCGCTTCTGTAAAGTGCACAGATTGCAGCCCATTATAGTTGTCGTGGAAACGCCAGGCGTCCAGTTCTCCCCAAGTAGTGGTGGTACGGACACAGAGGGTCACCCTCCACACCGGAGCGCTGGTTCTCATCAGTCACTCCTTAGCAAGCATCTCTTTTCATGCGTCCCATTCACACATTCAGGCAGTCATAAGCAACCCCAGCTTAGAGGAACAGAAAGCTCCAGCTGAGCCTAACAGAAAAAGGTTCAGATGTGAACAGCGCGGCAGCAGCTTCAGCAGTCGTACAAGTAGCAGCAGCAGCCGTTTCAGCATCAGCCGGGGTGTCTCCTGTATCCCCCTCCCTCTATTTCAGACTCACACACACACACACACACACACACCAGACACCAGAGTTGTGACTCCCGTTCGCTGAGACACTCCCCCCTTTTTCTATCTCCATTTCGGCGCACATGAGTACACCGATACCAGCTCATGAATAATGAGGGAGAGCACTGTGATATTCATGAGAAGCATGGCAGAAAGGGAGGGGACTGACAAAGAGGGAGGAGTGTATCGGAGCAGGAGCGCTGGTTCATTAAAACTGAGGCACAGTTACACAATAAGCTCCTTTGTATGAACGGCTACTGTGAGAAGCTTGGGCAGGGCTGACTGCACTGAGACCACACATTATGGGCAGCGAAGGGTTTCTGAGGCTTATGTGTGACCTACCTGCATGTAAGGCTTTTCACTGGGTTTATCTGCTCCGAGACAGGAGGCTATGTTGTCGCCTAGTGTGCATTTCTATTGGAAATAAGGAATTACACTGGCTGAGGAGAACTAAAGCATTAAATGCTGTTTCAACACATGGTTTAATAGATTATATCTTGAAATAATTTACTAATGATGAGTAAAAAAAAAATCTACTCAATCCTTCTTTGGTGCTGGTCTGTTTTATATATGAAATATATTATTTCTGGACATTTTAAAAACTGATTAATCGGTTTACATTTTTAAGATTGTGTGCAATTTTCTCTGATTTTGCTGCTTGCCTCTGTGCCTTATCTGTTACACAAAACAAGAAACCTTCTATTTTTGCCTATTTCTCTAACTGTTTCTAGCTAAATGAGAAAATCAATAAGGAAAACATGTGGTAGGTGCAAAATGAAAAGATGGACCAATCAGCATAATGGTCATGATACAACATACATTTGTCAGGACTATGTGCATTATTCAACCTTGTCAAAAGCAAAAAATTAGTTGACACAGGTATCACATATTTATAACTCAGGCACTGCTGCTGTTGTTGATAATGGGTGTCCCCACAGCAAATTGGCAGTAAAAGCAAAGTCAGAGACCTCAGAGAAAATATATCAGTCACCAGCTTCCCTCAAATTGTGATAATTGCAAGACAATAGACCATGGCTATTGTCTCATCTATTGAAACCCCCCCCCACTAGCAGGAAGCTCCTCAAGAAATGAGCAATAACTGTTAACAAATTGGCCTCCAAGCCAACATTTCTGCAGAATACAGTGAAGAGTGGATGAGTGCTCATCAATTGGCTACTGGGCATCTAACCCCCTAAGGAGCCCGTAATCCGATTTTCTGGGCTTTAATTTTGCTCCACTGCCTGGAGGCAAGCCAAACTGAAATCACCATTATGATTAATACCTTCCACCATCTTTCCTCTACCATCATCCCCACCACCAAACCGACCTCCGTACCAGCCTCTCGTCAACCTGAAAGAGCCACAAGGAGTGGGTTTTCTGCAGTTGCCAGGCAATATCAAATCCATGAAGTGCTGTTCACTAAAGTGTCAATTTGACATCAAAGAGACTTGTTGGGAGACTGGGGAGTGGGGATATGATACTACTTTTGATGAACAGAGGAGTATGGAGAAAGTGTGCGTCAGAAAACAGCCTTCTAAAATTGCACATCAAGAAGAAAAGTTAGGAAGTGCAGGTGAGGAAGAGGCACCGTCTTTTTGGTTGCCCATAGTCTAATGGAAAATGTAAAGCCATTAAGGATCATATATGTAATATATCCACCCCTGCATAAAAATATAAATATTACACAGAGAATCTGCTGACAGTATTCAATATTAGTACATGCGAAAAAACGTTTTCAGGTTTCAGCTCTGGATGACCATCACACTGTGATGGCGCACTCAGTGACCCCTTAAGGTTAAGATGCTCATCAGTCACCCAAATGGTCTTTCCTCATCATCTGTGAAGTGAGACTGATACAGTAGCCTTTGCCTGCGGTCAAGCAGCACCTCTCGATGAGACGTGCAGATTGAGGGATGCTCTTTGAAGAGTGCATTAAGACTGATAAAAGCTCTTCCAAGCTACTTTATGGCCACGGCTTTTACAGTTTGACAGGGTGAATTTACCTGAGACTGCATTTCCAATGCAACCTGAGGGCACGATTTACACATTAAAGTTACATTTAGTAAAACCATTTACTTTCCAACAGGGTGACACCCAATGGGTTTTATAATTTGTCTCCTTGTGTGTCCCTGAAAGCCTGTAGAAGTTATGATTTATGCTAACAATATAAGAAACCTAATGAAACGTATTGTTTAACATTTATATGGGGAATAAAATGAGCTACCGCATATGCAGTCGCCATTTCAAATTGATGAACGGTGATTCTGTGCCCTCCTTGTGTCACTTTGACTTTGACTTCCCAACTGTCCTTTTCTCCTGTCCAGCTGTCGTTTATCATCCATTCTGCCCTTTGCCTGCTCTAGTAGAAACAGGCTCTCATTCGTGTTCATTCTCTTAGTTAATGGACCTGACATCACAGGGAGCGGAAAACCAATTTGTCCTGACTTTGATGGGTGCATTTTGAGGCTTCTTTAACTGCATTTTCAAACAAACTGATACTTGAGCTCACCTTAAACCTGAAGTTATAACCTTCAGCCAAGTGTGCCATGCAGGTATATGGTGTAGCTGTAACTGCTTGTATCCACCAGACATGTCTGCCTAATGCTCACACAGGCTTCCTCTATGTCTGTCTTGTTCTGCGTACGTGCACACATACAAGCCCACAAACACTAAAATGAGCAGCAAAAGCAAACTGATGCGGATGCTTCTGGCATGGAATGTGAAATCATAATCAGTACCCACAAACTATATTTGTATTGATTTTTTGTCTGGGGATAAGTACCACCAACCATCACACAGAGCACAAAAGTTGGATCAATTCAATATTCCACTTCATGTGGTTCAACAAGCTGACATGCACTGCATTTAAATGACTTTCAAAAAGGCTAACACGTTGAGCATATTTTTACTTTCCATTCTAACAGCTACCTTATAAGACAGCTTTGGCTGGCAAGCACTTCGATTGTGTGTAGAGCAGCTGGCAGCAGCTGAAGGTGAAATAAGATGCTCTTAAAAGCTGATATTTGAGATATTAGTAAATGCATAGCATTATTAAGCTAAACAGACACAAAGCTTATGTCTGGTTTGAACAGATAACCAGAGATCACCCCAAGCTAGTGTGAGACAAAGCTGCGTGATGGCAGTTGTGTAAACTTAACTGTAACCTTGACAGCAAACATGAAAGCATCCTAAATGAGCTGGAGCTTTAATAAGAAGGAGTTATTGCTGTGATTACTTGTCTGTGGCAATGTCTGCAAGGAATATCAAGTGTCCCCACAGTGTTTAAAACATAAACAGGTTTATTAGGCCAGTACTGACACACCATCAAGGCAGAGATCTCTTTGGTGTGAGCACTGAAGATTGAAATCCTGTTCACATGAATGGAGAGCTGCGGGGACCTGAGAGCGGTTTGTGATTTGATGTGTGCCTCAGATCTGATCACCCACTGCCACTGTAAAGCAGCCGCTTCTCCTGGGCATCGATGTGACCTGATTTGGGAGTAATTAAATGGGAGTCTTTTATGAATGAATCATCGATGTAGCCTGCATGACAGCTCTCAAAAGAATCGGTCCAGTGTGCACCTACAAAAGCATAGGTGGGTGCTTCAAAGCCAGTGTAGCCACATCATGTGGACGCAACCAAAACATCTTTCTGAATGACAATAAATTATTAAAAAGGCTCAAATCTTTAATTCATGTGGGAACATGACCGTGGCTAAAAATAGCACCCTGTAGGCTCTTTTAAATGATAACACTTGTAATGTTGCTTTTCAAGCAATCAGTATATTGGCAAACTGATTTATAGGCAGAAAAGCACACAAAGTCAAACAATGCAATTATCAGTGATTAATTAGGAATAAAAGCATAATTTGCTGATCTTACAATGTGTCCCTATGGTCAAAGCACAAAATCTTCTCATCTTTTTTTTGTTTAACTTACGGTGACACAAACCAAACTTTTTAAACAAGTCTGTCACATCATTTTGTATAACTTTTCACCAACACATCTTACCACCTCTCAAAATGTAAATTAAAAACTCCAGCACACCACACACAGTGCCATCCTGCGCGAAATCTGGTTAAACCGGATGCCTCCTGTGTGCCTGAAGATCAAACAAAGTGCAAATCAGACAGTAAGCTTCAGCTTTTCTCTACCTGACTGCTGAAACTTCTGAGGAGGTGGCAGATGCTAAGCACTGGTTATGCTCTGGGATCAGGAGTAAATGAAAGTATGACTGGTGCATGTGTGATGTGTACCTACACCTACAGTGGTATGTGTCTCAGCAAAACACACATGATCAAAATTATTGTTGAACAACATGACAATATTGTGATAGATGAGAGAAATTTTCAGTCCAAGCAATCCTTTTAATATGTTTTGTAATTTGATTTGATTCACAAATTTGTCTCATTAAGCTAATATTAAACTTCTATGAATTTGTGGAATGTGGACCGAAAAAATTGTCAACACCACGTCAAAGTATGAATTAAAAAAAAAAAAAAAATCCAAAAACAGAGGTTCTTTCATTTCCCATAACCCAACAATATATATTCATTAAACCCCCATTTCCTGGTAAATAACTATGTCTACCTAAATCTACATCTCCTATTGCAACAGGCTTTCTGTCTACATACACGGCTCAAAAAACATTAAAGGAACACTTTTTAATCAGTACACCATCAAGTCAGTTAAACTTCTGCGATAGTGATCTGGTGACACATTTTTTTTCCCTCCTCATCTTTTCTGATTGCTTTTTTTTTTTTTTGTACTAGTTTTGCATTTGGCTAGTGTCAGGGTCACTACTGGTAGCATGAGGCAATACCTGGACCCTACAGAGGTTGCACAGGGAGTCCAACTCTTTCAGGATTGCACATCAATACATGCCATTGCCAGAAGGTTTGCTGCATTTCCCAGCACAGTCTCAATAGCATGGAGGAGATTCCAGGAGACAGGCAGTTACTCTAGGAGAGCTGGACAGGGCCGTAGAAGCTCCTTAACCCATCAGCAGGACCAGCAACTACTCCTTTGTGCAAGGAGGAACAGGATAGGCATTGCCATAGCCCTACAAAATGACCTCCAGCAGTTCACTGGTCTAAATATCTCTGACCAAACAATCAGAAACAGACTTCATGAGGGCAGCCTGGAGGCCTGACATCCTCTAGTGGGCTCTCTGTTTACTGCTCAATTGGCATTTGCTATAGAATACCAGGATTGGCAGGTCCAACACTGGCACTTTTCATAGATGAGAGGGGATTCACCCTGAGCACATGTAGTAGTGAAAGGGTTTCGACAAGTCGTGGAGAACGTTATACTACCTGTATCATCATTCAGCATGACTGGTTTGTTGTGGGTCACAATGGTCTGGGGAGGCATATCCATGGAGGGACACACAGACCTCTACAGGGTAGGCAGCAGCAACCTGACTGGCATTAGGTATCAGGATAAAATCCTTGGACCCACTGTCAGACCCTACGTAGGGTCTGACAGTGGGTTGGTTCAGTGGGTCCTGGTGCAGTGGGTCCTGGATTCCTTCTGGTGCCTGGGCTCATGTGGTAAGAGTATGCAGGCAGTTCCTGGAGGATGAAGGAATTGATACCATTGACTGGCCCCCACACTCACCTGACCCAAATCCAGTAGAACAGTTCTGGGACATGCCTTCTATTATGCCTGTCACATAATTTTTTCCACTTTGATTTTTGGGGTATCTATGAATTCAGCCCTCTGTAGGTTGATCATTTTCATTTCCATCAAATGATGAAGCATCCTTTCATTCCTAACACATTACCCATCCATATCAGTATAGATAGCCAGCATGATTTTTTTTTCCCCCATTGAGATCTTTTTTTTCAAAGTTTTCCTTTAAACCAAAGAAATGTCAGTAACATCAATATTACAGCCAGAGTCGCATTTATGAGCATCATCTGTAAAATGTTCAGTTCGAATTAAATTATCATTTCCAGGAGAGGGAGAGATAGAATTACACACAGCTTCATTAAAACTGTTATCACATCACCAATCCCCTTTCAGAATAATAGTTTCATCACCTTTTAGCTGTGCGCTAAGCTCTCTAAATAATCCAATTTTTTAACACATTAGAAATACATCATGTGTGACCCAGGTGTGGCTCACAGTACGAGCAGTGAATGTTCTATCAGTTAAACACATGTAAGAGTAGTGACCTTTTCGGCGAGGAAACATTCAGTTTAACACATTCGGCTGCAGGAGAAGAGAGGTGTGAGGGGGCGCGGTGACTGAAAGACAAGATCTTTCCACTACTATCTCTGCTGGATACTGCAGTCAGTTTTCATATTCATTTAACCCTAGGCTGTAGAGTATGTCAGCCAACCCCAACTGCTGCCATGAAAATACTCACAACCGCATGACACCGTGACCCCGACACCACCCGTGTAGCAGCACACCCTCAGGATATCCTGCATTACTGCTGCACCAGCCTCCCTGTAGTTCTGAGGGAATGAAAGTGAAAATGTTTGTTCCCATATGTTTAGCTTTGATGGTTGTTAAAGCTCCCCAGCCACCCGTTGATAAATAGTAATAATTCCAAATGCATTAAGCACTCAAGCATAAATATAGCATAACTTTGAACTGTCTGTTGATCTAGCAAAGACTGAGCAGAGGTCCAGAAGGGCTGCTTTTTTTTGTTGCCTGAGACTGTAATGGTATTTGTGGCTGGATACAATCCCTGTGAGCAGTGGGCTCACACTCTTTTTATTATATCATATTCCAATATCATCTGACATACAGTAATAAGACCAAAGAGATTCCCTGCTATACTGCATAAACCACCACAACACTGGTAAAAAACAAAAAAACATATTACATATTAAAATCTAAACATGGATTTCGGTCAGTTAAAAGAGCATGAGAGGGTAACAAACTGTATCAGTTTTACATCTTCTTGATATTAAAAAAAGCAATTGGTTTTTAACCAAGTGACATTCCTTCACATTGAATGATGATCATCTGTAGGGTACTCATCCTATTGCCTCTTTTACTTTAAAAAAAAGTAGATCCAAGAACAAATGAAAAGGGTAAATAAATTTGTGTCACAAAAGCTGGCAATCCTCACTATAGACGAATAGCAAACATGTACAACAGGCATATCATTGATTTCAGACTGTGAGCACTGCTGGCTGAGTCCTGGTCAATACACAGTCAATACACCTTTGATTGTGGATGAGAGTTTTGTGCTCCAGAAGAAAGAATGGCAATCTATACAGACAATCAGCTCAGGGGGCAAACAGGTTAGACTCCATACCAACCTGTTCTGCTCCAGCTATTCAAGTCTTATGCTGACAGTAGCATAAACACAAAAAGTGCAAGCCTTGTATTGTGTCCTAGCCAGTGCCTTTTGAGGCAATGTCACCAGCAGGTCATCTCATTTTAGGGACACAATAGCAGTGTCCTGATCTTGGTTTCCAAAGTCATGTTGAGACAAATTCACATAAAGCACATGTAGTGGCAGTCAGACCATTCACAGCTGACATTACAAAAAAGCTTTGAACATTTTAAGTTAAGGTTTGTAGCACCTTTGAAGCTGCACAACTCATTTTTTAAACTAACAATGGATCTAGGTACATGTGATGCAAGCGAGATCACTCACGGTGACAAACCCAGAGAAAATCATCACTTGAATCTGCAGTTCGAATCTACGGCTCCACTGACTTTTGGCTTCTTTTAGAATATCGCTCTGGATTTGCTGCCGATATCCTTTTCTCTGATAAAGTAACTGTGTGCTTTCTGCCAGTTACCAACAGTAGATAAAGTTAGCAACAGGCAGAGTTGTGGAACATTGTGATCACACCACATTTATCTTTGTTGATGATAAAAGTAGCAAAAAAGAAAAAAAAAAATCTAATCTGTGTGTGTATTTTGTGAGCTGTTAGCACTGACATTAAATCAGAAAACTTACATGTTGATAGAAAAGATTAAAGCATGAAGGAAACTGAATTACATCTCCTGCCTTTTTGTTTTCAATTTGTAATTTTAAAGCAATATTACGGTTTGCGGTGCTGGTGTGGTATGACCTTGGTTGAGGTTTACTAAAATCAACTGATGTATTTTCCCCAATTGAAAAAAGTAGGGGGTCAAAAATAATAATAAGATTTAGAAAAGCTGAAAAAGCAGACTAAGTTTATCTTCACGTAGTCAGACTTTGGCAGCATCACAGTAATTTGCTCTACATCAATGCAGCAGCAGGCCGGTACCAGCACCCCTCATGTACTCTATAATTTGTTTTGTGATCGGCTTGTTCATTGTGCTTTTCCAAGCGCTTCAGCTAGCCTGGTGGGTGCACAAATACCTTCATTTCTTGTATGATTTTTTTTTTTTTGTGACTTTTATTTCTTGCCATGCCAGGTGAGAGAAAATCATCTATGTGCCTGAGGATCAGCTTAAAACCTCCACCTAAACTGGAATGCTCCAGAATCAGAATGGCCACAGATTCACTGGTAATAGCAGACCTGCAGATGGATAACATGTTTGTTTTTCAGCACACAGATTAGTCAGGAATTATGATGATACCCAGGGGGCAGGAATCTTATTTTCTGTGCTCCTGATAAGAAAACAAGAGCAGCCTGCAAACAAATAGAAAGCGAGGCAGAGGTGTATGATTTAGCATGCTGTGCTGCAAGATGGCGT
Organism: Australoheros facetus; assembly: GCA_030220045.1. Classification (NCBI taxonomy): domain Eukaryota; kingdom Metazoa; phylum Chordata; class Actinopteri; order Cichliformes; family Cichlidae; genus Australoheros; species Australoheros facetus. The sequence goes on from JASGAU010411674.1 coordinate 45,890, forward strand.
GTTGGCACTCTAGCTTAGGGGATTGGATGAGACTGTGTCTGATGGGTCGTGTTTTAGTGTCGGTTACAACAAATGAAGCTTTAAGTCCTGTAACATCAATTTTGCAATTTATAAAAAACACATTTAATTACATATATTGTAATATAAAAGCTTTTCGAATCACAACTGCATGCCATGCACAGCTGTTGGTGTGGAAAAGGAACTTGGACAGCATACAAGTCCATGAAAACCCTACAGTTGGGCCTCAAAGCATCTACTTACTGTATATGTGAAGTTGTTACATTTATAACAATAAGTTAAAAATGAAACAACTTATTTAAGTGGCAGTAAGCCTTGAATTAAATGGTAACATAAGAAAACCTGCTGAATTTAATAATTTGTTACATTACGCACTCTTTATTTTTTACAACACTATTGGCTGATTATTATATTCGTGTGTTCATTACGTTTTATTACCATGTGCATTATCGTTACATTACACACAGGTTATTGGGCCTTTGTTTAATTTATTATTAAAAAATATATATTTTGAGTATACTGAGAGGGAACCAGCTAAGCAAAGTTGCACACTGAGATTTGTGTACATTCCTCATTCTGCTCACAGCGCAAGCTTGTTTTCACATAGTCGTTCAATTCGTCATTTAAAGCAACTATTCAGTCAACGGGCAGTTATCATTTTCTGCTATTCATATCTAAAATGCAATAGACATGCTCTTTCTAGTTTTCAGCTGTTTGATGGACACAACAAAGCAATTTTATGACATCACCACTAGCTCTGAAATGTGTAAGTTTTAACTGTTTTGATTACTTTTATTTGATTGATAAAAAAAACTAATACTAAAAATAATAATTATATGCAAAGACTTCTTAACTGACCTGGTTAACTGACTACAGGCACTTGTATGCCGGATAAAGTTCATATGGCTCATCTCTGTTTGAGGAGAATGACAATTTGATGAACAGGAAATCAATATTCTTTTAAAAAGAAAATTTATTTTAAAAACAATTAGGCCTCTGATTGTTTCTTTCTGTGTTTTTACTGGCAGAACAAAGGCCGATGTTGATTAGTCTGAGAGCAGAAGGATTTGATCTTGATCAAAGAAAACAAAAATGAGGCACACGTGCTGGTGAGATTCAAAACTTGAAAACTTGAAGCAGTTGCTTCTCAAGGAGATGCACAAATATCTTGAGCTGAGAACACAGGTGCAATTAAGTAAACAGAGCTAACCCCTCACTGCCACTGTTGGCTTCTCTGGCACTCTGCATCCCAAAGGAGAGTCATTGATTTTCTAGTTACAATCAACAGCAAATTATTGAATGTCACTTGATAAAGTGTCGGGGTCCGCAGGCACTTCGCAACTCATCGTGTTGCTATAGCAACCCAGTCTGTTTAACAGGGCTCATGACAAAAAACTCCTCTGTGGAGATTCGTCTTAAAAATGGCCCTTTCTAGTGGAGCCGGGGCACTTAATCTCTACACACAGACCGAGCGCCAATATCTGGGTCTTAAACGTGAAGCCAACAAAGAAGTTGTGAAATTGTAGCTTCTCGAATGGCCGCTTGAGGCTGATTCCAAAAGTGAGTCAATCCTCATAGAATCCAATGTTAAAATGCTTTGCAGGAAGGAGAGAAAAAAGCATGCTTACAGCTGATTGCAAAAAAGGGTTTTGGTCTCGAGCTAATATGTCCCTTCAAAACAACAGCATGAGGGCTGATTCTTTTTTAAAAACTCACCCATTTAAACTTCAATAGGGCCTTAAAGTTATGGCTGTAGCCACTTAGGCTGTCACATAAACGGGCCTCTCAGCCATGTGTGTGGTGTTGACACCTTTTGGATCATTTTTAATGAACTATCTGACAAATAGCATGGCTTGCTATAGGGTTAATTTTACTAAGAACATGTACAAGATGTCTGCTCCAGTTTTAAGTAGGAAAATTGCAAAAACTATTTTCATGCTTCTTAGCACTAATAAGCAGGTATCTTTCTATCTCAGTGTGATGCACCCATACAGTGCATGCAGTCAATGCAGACAAAGCTGGACTTACAGTCCTTGGGTCATTAAAGAAACTTCATATTAAAATAGAATTTGAAATCATTGGAACAGATTTGCAGTTACCCATTCGGTACGACTGCTGACACAGCAAAATTTTACAGACTCCAAGGCATTGATCAGGATGGGCAAACCATGGTCAACAAGCAATAAAATCAAAGTGCTGAATCTACACTGCTGACAAAAACTACTGCATTATCATATTAGGCTGTATTTCTCTGTAACAGCCATCTAATGAGATTATACATCTTGGATGTCGTGTTTTATTGATTTGTCTTTTATGCTTGATGGACCTTGGGTAGCTGCAGGGCATCCTCACTATTCATGTGGGACAACAAATATGGTGTATCACAGGGACCTAACACCCTCAAACAAATATGTCTTTTGTCTGCCGGCACACCCTTGAGAAATCATCCCAGGACGCTGTTGATCAGATATTAAAGTATCGAACCTACATGTACAAGGGTGACCCTTATGCTTTAGGCGTGCAGCAACACACAGAGCAATATACCGGACTCTGTATCCCTGAATAAATGTCTGTTGGGGGGGAAGAATGTGGGAGGGTTAATCATAAAAAAACTCAAACATGCCCTCTGATCACCTGGCTCATCATTGAAGGGAGTCTATCTCAAGGTTTTGGGTCAACACAGGTCAACATTTCTCCTGTTTACTTTGGTGAAAAGAAGGTCGGGGTGTGTTCTCCTGCCAAGAAACCGTTAATACACAGGAGATAAATTAGCAACCCCTCCGGCAGCCTTCTGGGAATAGTTTCCGCCTCAAAGCACACAGCAGATTAAACCAAAGGGGAACAATATTCACAAATCAGCCGATGGTTATGAGGAAAGAGGCAACACTATCTGTCTGACCCTCACCCCCACACTCCAATAAGCTTACACCACACTCTTTGGGCCTCAGAACCTATAACCACCTAGATTTTGCCCACTGTGCTCTGAGGGCCCTGATTTATTTTTCTGGTTCCCCACTTGAAAAGTCAGAAAAGAGGAATAAGAAAAAAACACTCTAATTCATGTTGTGGCCCTGTAAATATGTACTGTTCTCGCATTTGTCTTAAATTACTACAACACTGCTTCATGTAATTAGTGTATTAATCATTGCTGTATCATCATTTCAGTCCCACACATTTAAAAAAAAAAAAAAAGAAAAATAGGGTAATTTACACTATATTTGAGGACTACACCAGATCAGTGCCTATTTTAATAGCATAGTATATATTAGTGTTATCAAAAATATAGATTTTTCAATATATATATATATATATATATATATATATATGGATACATAATATTTGAAATGTTATCAATAGCCATTTATCAGAGGGTCATCTGTCAAGCAATCAATGGTGTCACTGACATGTTAGGAGGCAGTGGACCCCCCCAAAAAATGCCAAAAGGGAAACATTCAAGGTAATTGTGCACCTCTTGAAACAAGTCTAGCCTGCAGTCTTTCAGATGAAAACCAAAAACAGGTGAATCTCTTGAGCCATGCAGATTTCCTGTGCAATAGGGGAAAAAAAGAAAGAAAGAGAGAGAGAGAGCTAAGGTGAAACCTTCATTTTCTGTTTCAGAAGTAAAGATAACATAATTCAAAATCCCAGTGACGTGCAAAAGAGCTTTTCTATGTTTACAAGCTACAGAACACAGCCATAGTAAACAGTGTGCTGTGAAATTTTCTTAATCATAATCTAAATTCATTACTGATTAAATATTAGCTCTAGTATATCTGGATGGTTACAATAAATGTGAATTATACAGTAACAGTGATATTTATTAACCAGGCTGTAGTTATGGTGCCATTTCTAATAGCAAAGTATAGTAGTGGCAGCCAATCTGTTGGACACTGGAACTGTAGTGTGTGTGTGTGTGTGTGTGTGTGTGTGTATGTGTGTGTGTGTAAGGAAGAGAGAGGGTAAAGCGGAAATGCTCTTTTCAATGTGGGTTAAAGGAAAGATGGAGAAGAACAATGAGCTAAAATATGAGGAGCAAAGTGAGCTCAGTCTGACAGGGATTTATACTTCCTTAACTGAAATACAACAATAAGATTAAAATGTTTTTTAAAAATTTGTTTTATATAGTCTTTTAGCTTTGACCCAGTTATGCAAAGCCAGCAGCTGTGTCACGTAAGAAAACTGATTAAATTGAATATGAAAAAAAAAAATAATAGTTCAATTTAAACATTTTTGTTTTGTTTCTTTTGCTTTGACTTGCCCAAGTTGGCTCAGCAAGTATGATCCTGTCCTGTTTCGGCTCCTACAGTATATAATAAACTTCAGTAGAAGGTATATTTCTTATATAAGTCAGAAGGACTCAGTACACAGCACTGCTCCCCCAGTAATTGTGCAGAGGAGTATCCTTGCCCCTTTTCTAACCCTGTTCCAGTCCTCACATCATAAAACTGCTGTTAGCTAATACTGTGTGTTTAATTCCTCATTGTGAAGCTCACCTTGGGGTGGCCCTGCCAAACCCTGCCTGCAGGAGATTTACAGTCAGCCATTTTGTGGACTAATTGCCCAGCCTTAGTGCAAGGAGGTCAGCCATAACCAACACATGGGGCTGGCTTACACACCTGCTACAAGCCACACCAGGTATAGGGCAAACCCCTCAAACAGCAGGACACATCAGACACCACACCAGGAGTCTCCTTGAGTTGTCTAGAATAAAATCTGTCTGATGTAATTGCTCGTGCTGCCCACTATTGTATGGAGATAAACAAGCGCCTCTTTATTTATTTATTTTCTTTTCAACAGACTCTGTGCAGCTGGAACATAAATCAAAGTCAGATGAGAGGCAGATATCTGATGGTGGAGATAGATAGGCTTCATGCTCTCCTTAATATGGATCTAATCTTATCAGTTTGGGTCCTATTTGTGATTCATCTTCTCCTTCTCATCCACCCATGTCATCAGCCTCTTGTCTTCCTTCATGAACTCCTACCAATCTCCTTTGGACTGGATGGATTAGAGTGACATTCTAACTATGAAACCAGTCTGAGTTATGCTGATAATTATTCAGTGCTGCCACCTAATCCTCCTCTCACATTAACATTTCCAGGAGATCCCACAGGCATTATTAGATCTATAAGTAGTCCGTCCACCTCACTGACTCCTTATATTGTCACTGAAGAGTTAACAGATCAGTCCACTACTTACCATTTACTACATGGACTGGAGTGGTTCTACACATTAAATGACAGCTAAGCACAGTTTTGCCTTAGTATAATCACTTTAATAGCTCTTAAACACAATCTATTAAAAGCTACTACAGACTCCACGCTATTCTGAGCACTCTCCCTTTATTAAAATCAGCTGACACCTCCATCATTCAGTGGTTCCTTTGACTTTATCACCGCTGTCGACCCTTCTATCTATCTAATTAACCGCAATTTACTAATCACATAGGCCACTTTCCCAGAGCTGTGTGTCCTCCATCACTGAGCAGGAACAAAGGCTCATTAATGGGGTCTGCCCACCATTACCACTGAGAGGGAGAATATAGGGATTCTTCATGTCAATTTGGGATCAAGAGCCATAAGAAATGCGGAGGCACTGCCAACACGCAATCTAGGCAGGTATAATGGCACTACGCCAGATACAACAGTGTAAAAATCAAAACTGTGCAGTGAAAATAGTTCTTTTGCTTTCCCAAGGCTCGAGAAGAGAAGTATTGTATAAATTGCAGGCTGCAAAGTTTGTCAGGAGCAAGTGAGCGAGGAAGGGGGG
>JASGAU010411675.1:0-17821 GCA_030220045.1 Australoheros facetus
TTTCTAAATGCTCATCAAAAGACATTCAAATGATGCTGGTTTGTCTGTATTGAGGCACTGTGATGAAGTGAAAGGAAGGCATAGGTACCCAGGTATGTAAGTGAAGATAAGATCATTACAAAATACCCCAAAAACATCTGAAGCCAAAAAGAGGAAAGCCACCGAGACACAAAAACATACAGAGGCTACAGTGATCAGACAACCTGTAACCAGAGACTTGCTTAGTCCAGCTGAGAGCATCTGAGGCGTGACTCAGGCTCCTCAGAGTCTTCCTGCATCTCTTGTAGAAATGACGACACAACCAGATTTAGACAGTTTCCATACTGTTAGCCCCCCCAAACTTCTGACCACTATGCCACACTGGCACTTTGTGTAATGTGATCAGTTTAAGCTATTATACCCCTGACAGTAAGCAGACATTCCTCTGATTTAACTGTCTGCAGTTCTAAAGGCAAAAATCACTTTGTCCAGTATCCCTGCTGTGCTGAGACTGCAGGCTTTGCTGATCCAGGACTCTGACTATCCCACTCTCCCTAATGACATGGTATGTTGGACTAGGTAGCTTTAAGTAGCTTTCTCTCCTATAAAACTAATCGCAGGAGGTTTGATTAGAGGGACTTTGAAAGCTCGCAGTCACAGAAGTGCGCCGCTGCTCTGACACCAATCCTTCTACATGTCACTCAAGAGCTTTTTACAAAATTAACTAAACCCATTTATACTTTGCACGATCTGCACAGCAGGACAAACTGAAGAAATTTCAAATGCACCTTCGAGTACTGCTGCCCACGACGCTCCACTGTCAAACCAGATGTCCAGGACGTCTTCTCCACGAACATAATCACTCACTGGGCCTGCTTTACTCTGGAAAAAATATATATTCACAGGTTAACAGCTACAAACTAAGGTGTCCATAAGGTACACTTTTCCATGGTGTATAGTTTATGAAATCCTAGATTTGAACGTCCTTTGTTAAAACATTGCCTGATTCAATCTCCTCTTCCATCCTTTCAAACTCACTTTAAAATTCAGGCAAAGACGCAGCTGAGAGACATCAGTGATGACATGGATCACAGCAGGAGCCTATTAGTATTAACATTTGGTGTGTAGCTGTTTACCAGACATTACCTTATTCACCTTCTTGAGCACCTCGGGAGGCAGCAGAGTCTCAATGGGAAGCTCCCACCAACAGTCGCTGCCCTTTTCTTTGAAGAGATTTGCGATGTGGGACACGGTGTATCTGGAGAATTCAGAGCAGGATGTTTACTAGTGTTTAAATCGGTAAACTAGAAAGAACAAAATGTGTCTACAGTAAATATGTGCACGACCCTGTTGGTGCGCATGTTTTTTCATATGTGTATTTGTTGGCTTTACTTGTTGATGAGAGCCTCTCCGCTCTCTCTGCGGTAGAAGACGGGGATCGGGACGCCCCAGCTGCGCTGTCTGGAGATGCACCAGTACGTCCGTCTGTCCAGCATGGCGAGCAGGCTGCTCCTGGCTGACTCAGGCAAAACACGCACCTTCTGCAGGGCCTCCTACAAATGCACACGTACGTACTTTAGACAAAAACTGGAACCATAAAGCACTCAGTTAACTGGAAGAAATGAAGCGCTCTCTAGGAACCAGGAAGAGAAGAAAAACTAGCCTAGCAAAGATCATCCACTGTACCTTTGCTTTGTCTTTGAGCGTCTCTGTGTTGATGAACCACTGTTTGCTGGGTCTGATGACCACAGGCTGCTTCGTCCTCCAGTCATACGGGTAACTGTGGACGCACTGCTCCTCCTTCAGCAGAGCACCGCACTCCTTCAGCATTGAAATCACTAAAGGAGGCATCAGATACGTCCAGACAAAAAAAAAAAAACAGAAACCGACACTGAAATGAACAACAACACACTCGCGCTGCTGTTACACGGTCTTCAGGTTTTCAAGTTCAATCTAAAATTTTAACTCGTTACATTAACAAAGGCAAAAGTCAAAAGGACTAATCATTAAACACGTGTTGGTCTCTGTTAAGCAGACAAATTAAAAGTTTCTTAAAGCCCCAAAATACTTGTTTGCAATTATAACAAAAGGAAGCAGATATTAATGTTTAAATGTTCTGTGTGGGCTTTCCCAGCACTTTTTTTTTTAATTATTGTAATTTTGTTGAAACATATTTTAATGCTATTTTTCAAAACAATTTTATATCTTATTCTAAAACATTTGGTCTAAAATTCAGATCCCCCAAAGGGACCTGTAGAAACGCCACGTTCTGCTCTCTTGCCACATGTTTATACCTTTATCATTTCCTTCTGTCATTACAGACAGCCTCTGGAGCTCAGGTCCAGCCAGTTCATTGAACGTCCCGTCTTCATCCACCATACACTCCTTTGGTAGAAGAAAAACACAAATGAATCAGGGTTTTCATACATAAACCACATTATTCAACAAACATTATCAAAAGTATTAAAGTCTCTATTACATTTATGTATATTTGGCTATACTGAATGAAAATCAAATGTATTCTATTTACTTTTCACAGATTTCGGCTCGCAGCCTGTTTTTACAGACAGAACGTACCACAGACAGTTTAAACTGCGAAGCTACGCTGTAGTCCTCCATGCCGTGCGCCGGCGCCGTGTGAACCAGTCCAGTTCCTTTTGCCATGGTCACGTGATTAGCTGGCAGTAATGGCACTTGCTTGTCAGGAATTGTGGGATGTTTGCAGATTCCGCCTTCAAGGAGGGAGCCTAGGAGGTGAAAGAGACGGGGAATATGAGCAGAGTTATGGCATACCATGGACCGGTTCTTATGCAGTGCTTTTCTACTCTAGCTGAGCACTCAAAGCACCCAACTGAGTTTGCAAACCTGTGAAGGTGCCCACAGTCTGCAGTTCGGTGCCCAGCAGAGCTGACATGCTGCCCACCCGCTCAGTTGCTACCAGAAGCTTCTGAGAGCTGTCTGCTCTCTTCACCACAGAATATCTGCAAGCCAGACAGAAAACCACTGATTAAAGAAGTTTAGAGAATAAAAACTGATGTGTTGGGTTTAAATAATGAAGTCATGCTGAAATCTTAAAATAGAAAAACGTGTATCCATGAACAGAAACAAATTGATTGCTGTCTTCATGACTGTTTCACATTTTTGCCATGAGACCGAGCTGGTCGAGGCTCCGCTGTTTTGTGGTGCCATTCCTTACTGAGCATTGGGCATGAAGCAGACAGCCTGGTTGGCAGGAATGGTCCAAGGCTGGGTGGTCCACACCAATACAGAAACACTTTCCAAACCTGTACACAAACGAGTACACACACAGTCAGGAGATTTCATACCAGATCAGAAATGACTAAAAGCTTTATCCACACGTGTGCTTCACCTTCTTGTGCAGCGATCTTTGGTGGAAGCTGGACGAGGGGGAACGTGGCATAGATGGCTCTGCTCACATGCTCAGGGTTGTACTCCAGCTCTGCCTCTGCCAGGGCTGTTCTATAAAAGTTGCAAAAGATAGATAAAAGTTTAAAAGAAATTGTTAAAAAGATGCAAACCATATGCATATCCACAATAAACTGCAGTACTTGGAGGAAGGAGACCAGAAGACGGGCTTGTAGTCCTGGTATATGAGCCCCTGAAGAACAACAAAGAGGGACAACCACGTTAGACTATGCACCGGAAACCTGATCACAGTCTACTGTTCAGCATTAAAGGTGATCTTTAACTCTGAACAGGATTACAAGATTCCCTGCTGGTTTTAGAGCAACATCTCTTTATTTCCTGTCATACATATCCTGTTACAATGGTGGACATTCACATTAAATCATAACCAGTATTTCAAAATGAGTTCCATTAATCAACTGCAATTAACACTTCAGGCATCAGACTACTCTAACACTCTGTTTCAGTCATTCTGTCTACTCTTGGATCTTTGTGATGTCACAGAGACATAGATACTCCACCCACTTTCCTTTAAAGGAGGGACACCCAATCAGAAGAAAGTTGGTTGAAAGGGGGAGTATCTAAAAGGCCTTCTTTCAGAATGGGGATGAACTGCCGCTCTACGTTTTCTGTAGCAAGACAGTCCAATATGGAGCTGGAAATTAATGTCCATTAATAATTAATTGTTGGGTTTTTTTGCATTTTTGGCCACAGCGGCTTTTCTCAGCAGTGGAGAGAGACAGGAAATGGGGGAAAGATATAAGGGAAGACACGCGGGCAAATTGGTGACAGGCCAGGACTCGAACCCGCGCCGCCCGCACCGCAAAGCGGCATATGTATGTGGTCGCCGGCTTCACCACTAAGCCACCCAGGCGCCCTTAATTGTGATGTTAACGTTAATTAATATCTTAATGTGCTCCTCTGGCATCAGTAGAGTCCACTGGGTTGAGCAGGCAATTCATATGCTGTAAACTACTGCAGGGGTCCAGGTCTGTTTTCACTCTTCTTCACATTTTAGGATTCTTTATAGATCACTATTCATCTGATAATGTCTCCAACTGCAGCAGAGGGCACTCAGTATTTTGTAGAAGAGTCAAATTCCCTGTTTTGTGTGAGCACACAGAGATCCTGGAGCAGAAAGGCCAAGTTTACAGAGAAAGTTGATGACCACTGCTGTGATACCCAATTTCTCGGACTGGGATTTTGGGTTTCATAAATCCAGCTGATGGAAAGAAAGCTCGGTCATGTTGAACATGCTTTATAGTTACACCCCTCTGCTGTGACATTTGCAGGCATTAGGATCAGATCAGCACCCACCTTGCTGTGCATCTCCTGGAAGACTTTCAGCTGAGCAGCCTCGTAGGTGCCATCAAACGTGTAGTAGCACTGATCCCAGTCAGCCATGACCCCCCAGCGCTGGAAGGCAGCTTTTTGACGAGCTATCGCTCCCTCTGCGAACTCTCGCGCTGGATGAGAAAAACAAAACTGTCAGCGGCTGCATGAAGTCTGAACAGAACTCACTCCCCTGCCCCTCCTCCTTCTCACCTTTCTGTCTGATTTGCAGAGGACTAAGCCCGCTGGTCCCCATGTCTCCCAGAGCCTTCAGCTCGATGGGGAGGCCATGGCAGTCCCAGCCTGGGATGTAGTGCACCTGCCGCCCTCTTAGCATCTCAAAACGGTTACGGATGTCCTTCAGGATCTGAATGCAATACAAGAAAGTTAATACCTGCAAGTTATGAGGCCTCAAAAATGCAGGAAAAAAAGGAATTAAAATACACCAAATTTGTACCGACCTCTATGTAACTATTGATGGTATGAAGGGAAAAATTTTGTATGGCTTCATTAGCTATACTAAAGTTATTGCACAAAAACAATAGCTTATTTTGACAGTGTCAGATGGGAGTACTCACTGATTTTTTCATGAACTGACCTACAGGTTAAACAATAAATGTTCCAGAAAGATTGAAGTACAGCTTATTTGGAAGTTATTACGAGATTCTATTTAATCCTGTGAAAAAGTCACATTTTTCACGATTGTATGAAACAGAAACTTAAATGGGCTCATCAAAAATACATTTAAACTTCCATCCCTCTATTCACTTCCACTTATCCTGTTCAGGTTCGTGGGGGGGGCCAGAGCCTATCCCAGCTGTCATAGGGTAAGAGGCAGGACACACCTGTCCGGGTCGCCATCCTGTCACAGGGCCAACACAGAGAGACAGACAACCATTCACACCTATGGGCAATTTAGAATCACCAATTAACCTAACCCCAACAACTGCATGTTATTGGACTGTGGGAGGAAACCCACACAGACACGGGGAGAACATGCAAACTCCACACAGAGAGACCCTGGCCAAAGTGGATTCAAACCCAGACCTTCTAGCTGTTCTTCTGTGTGGCAGCAGTGCTAACCACCACGCCACATTTAAACATATTAAGTACAAAAATAAATAAATACCTGAAAGGATTTAAAGGCCTGCACCTATTCATCGTCAAAGGTGGGGAAATTCTGTCTTTTTGGATTTTAGGCGGTTCCTGAAAGACTTCAACAAATATATAGTTGAAAACCCCCAATCTTAAGAAAATCTTTAAGTGGAAGAGTAAGCAAATTATACGTCCTCCTTAATAACCTTCCCAACCTCAGATTTCAATTACATTTCCTTTTAACTGGGTTAGAATAAATTTCCTTTATCAGAATGTTTCTGATAACTCTCGTTGGTTCCTGCTTTGCAGAGCTGTCCAAGAGAAATCTTGGAGTACAAAATATCTTCTTTAACCACTGGTGTCAAAAAAGCATGGCTTTTGAATTGTTTATTCAGTCTTAAAAGTATAGAGTTTAAGTTTCTCATAGAACATCTCATGCTGTAACAGATTCCTGCTGTCATCTAAAAAAAAATGAGCTAAAACAGTGAAATCCAACTGGAGATCCATTCATCTACAGTTAGGTCCATAAATATTTAGACAATGACACAATTTTTGCAATTTTTTTTAATTTAGAAATCAAACTACCAAAATGGGTCACAGTTGGTTAGCAGAGGGCGTTAGCCCTGCAGTAGACTGGTGACCTGTCCAGGGTGCAACCTGCCTTTCCCCCTGTGAGAGCTGGGACAGGCTCCAGCCCAGCTGCAACCCTGAGAGGAAGGAAGGAAGGATAGATGGACGGGACTGTATGTGCATGGGTTTTTTTGCCTGGTATTATATACTTGTTGTTCCACATGTGTTCTGTGGTGTAAAGTTATGTTCACAGATCAATTTCCATTAGAGAAGGACTTCCTGATAGAAAGCTGAAAAGGTGGAACGCTCACCTTATTGAGGGCGTGTCCAACATGAGGGTCTCCGTTGGCATATGGTGGTCCATCATGGAGGCAGAACTCTTTCTTGGCCTTCCTCCCTCGCTGCCATGAGTACAGCTCTGCAAAACCACACTCCTGCAAAAGGACACAGTACTTACATGTCAGAGTTGTTATATTTGCTCCTTTTAATTTCTGTCTAAATGTTTTTATGTCTTGTGTTGATCATTTTACTTTAATTCAGTTTGTCTTTTAAGTGAAGCACTTTAAATTACCTTGTCATTACATTTAGCTGCACGTTTGAGCTCAAAATTAAATCAGGACTAATGAAAAGAAATGATGATATAACTGTATGCCTGAACAGTAATGCCGAATTAAAGACTGACTCCTAAACAAATGTTTACGCTAGTTACGTGGTGAAATTTATCTGAAGCACTAAAAACGCAACATAAAATTTAAAAATTGACAGTTTTTGAGTGGAGTTTCGTTAACCTGCTGTACTTGAAGTTCTCGGTCCAGAAGCTTCTGTCCGGCCAGCTTCATCGGGAAACTGGTCCGGGGCAAAAGCACCGAATCCCGGTACAGTGCGTTACTGGAGCTGGCCTTTGCGGGATGAGCATAGCCGTCTCCCGAATCGGCACCGTGACAGCGGCTGGAGGTGCAAGACAGAGCGCGGTGTAGCAGGAGGCCACCTCCCCGATATGACCTCCGTCCCCATCGCGCTAGCGTCTGGCTCACCGCCGAACTCCGACACAGCAGCTGCAGCATGGACAGACAAACAGCTCCGCGACCGAGCTGCTAAACCACAAAAACCGAAAGCTTTACTTATTGCTTCCGCGTCAGACTTTCGTGTTGCTGTAGTCCGAACTTCTGTCTGAGCGTGCTCGATTTCCCTCGGAAGAAATACTGCGAAGGACAACTACGGAAACCCAGCGGAGTCTTGAGTGATACGTTCGCGTTTTATCCGCAATGACAGCGGGATACTGCTGGGGAAGCTGTTTATAATATAATATAATATAATATAATATAATATAATATAATATAATATACAAAGCAATATGTCATTTGGACCAGAGTTGTAAGTTGTAAAATTGGATTAAAATAAAATACAGTATTATCCTTCACATAATCAATGCCATACCCCTAGCCTGAATTGTTTATTTCGCGAGTGAGAAAATAAACATTTGAGACCACCTCTGAACTTTACCGTCATGTCCCACATTGTCCCATACAAACATACTCTTTGCCCTACATTTAATTTATGGGGATTTGGTCACCCTAGAGAGGACCACGACCTCCAAATCCTCAGCAAAACGTACACCTTGCATAGGTAACACTGCAGCTCTCACTGGACCTTCTATTGGTCTGGTTAATCACTGGGTCAAAAATCATTTTGTCATCTTTACACAATGTAATCCCTACATATGAGCTCTCAGACATGTATATGGGACAAATTTATTGTTCACAGTGACCTACAAAAATAGAAATGGGGAGACTGGACGGCCTTGTTTTCATCGCTGTGCTGTGAGTTATTGCATGCTTTTCAGTGTTTTGTAAAATATGCATTTAGTAAGGTGGTCTGTTTGTAATATGTCTTTGTGAATTAGTGCAATGTTTAATTGTAATGATTCATTGATTAGTAAGAGAAAAAGTAGAGTTAGCTTCTCACTGGTGAGACCATCATATCCAGGCAAAGACTTATTTTTAGGACATTTGACGCTTTCTTTGCTTTCTGCCAAACTAACCTGATATTCACAAACATTTTTAAACTGATGGTCAGTTTTGTTAACACTCCGGAGACGTTAGAATTAATGAGTGGGTTTTAGAAAAGGCCCCCGGTGAGTATTTGGACAGTGCTGCAGCGCGATGGAGGCAGGTGTTTTTGAGGTGGTCGATTGCGTCACTGGGGAGGTATAAAAAGCACGGCCTCGTCTCCGGTTTCATTCACCTTTTCTCTACCAAGAAGAGCAGAACAACCTCCAACCCGGCCAACATGAAGAAGCTGTGCATCGCTGTCCTCGGAGTGCTGCTGCTGGCTCTCCAGCTCACGTCACAGGTCAGTTTGAGTCTTGCATACTTTCGTCAGCCTTTTACGCAGGAAAGGCTGTAAGACCGCAGGTGCGCTAAATTAAATTTTCAATTAGGGAGCTTGAAACTTTGGGCTGAAAATTAGGCGAGGCTGGGGGTTGCACGCGGCATTGAAGTGCGATTCAAAATTACTGCTCAACAAGGACCCCTCTGACTATCGCCTTTGTTCCTGAAACCTGTGCCTGTGCAGTCCATAATCACCATGAAAAACCTGTAAATGTTTCAGGTGGCCCAGGCGAGAAACGACACGACCACGGACAACATCACCCTCGTGAGGCCCACGGGGGCGGGCTGCGGGAGTACCGCCGCCTTCACGGTGATTCTCCCCCCGCTGGCTCTGACTGCTCTCCTCCTCCGCCTCTGGTCCTGACTGAGCGGACACGACAGCCAACACGGCCAGCATTGTGTGCACAGTGCAGCAAAGTGCAGAAAACAGATCCACTTTATTTTTAAAACGTCTTGAAATGCATTTTCAGTCTTGAGTGGGGAAAGTCCTGTTTTTTTTTGTTGTTTTTTTTTAGGTTGTTTGGTTTTTTTAAAAAGCACCAGCCTGGGACCCTGCTTGTCCTCTGCTCATGCACTTCATGGACAGATGACCTTTTGGCATGATCTGGGAAGCACGGGTCCGTCTGTGGGGAGTGGGGTGAACTTGTCATGTACTCTGAATGTCCTCGATTCCGGTTTCATAGACCTGAAAGTGATTTGTAAACCAGTTTTTGTACCGAAAATCTATGAAAATGTGACTACTGTGGGTTTTTAAGTCGTAAATGATGTAAACTGAATAAAGCTTTCACCTCTAAGACCACATGACTGACCAGCACTTTCCTATCGGTGTTCAGTGTTTGATAAAAGCTTCCAGGCTTGGATACTGTGGATGCATCAAGTTAAATGTGCCTGAGCTGCTGCATAAAGAAAGCAGATCAGCTGGGAACCAGAGGTGGGAACTAACAAAGTACAACTACTTCATTACTGTACTTTTGAAAACTTTTATTCCCTACTTTTAAAAAAACAATCTGTATTTTGTAGACTTTTTTTTTTCACTCTCACTCAAGCAGGCTTTTTACTTTAGGTTTCAGATGGGAGGGAAGTCTTTATTTCTTAGCACTTGACAGTAAACTGGCACCTAATTGGAGGAACTAATAACATAAAACAATCTTATTGGCATGTCCATAGGAGTTATCGCGCACATGGTGATGAGTATCCTTTGGGGGTGGGTAAGGACAAGCAGTAATCCTTAAAGACAAGGACTGCTGAGACATTTAAAGCTTACATGTAATGTCATTTTCTAAATTAGATATAACATGTAAGCTGTATATGATGTGAAGCTATGGTTTTTCATATGATGAAACATCCTGCAAAACTGAGGAATGCTGACTTTGTCATTCAAAGGTTGTGTAAAAATACTCTGCAGTTTAGTGCAGGATATACAGGTCAGTTTGTCGCACTGTGAATTTACAGTAAGGCTCTGTGGTGTCATTATTTGGTTAAATCATGGGCAGCAGAGATTAACTTTAAGTTGATACTTAGATTCATTCACTGAATTCTAACTTTAAAGATGGTATAAATGCATAATTAGAGTGGGGGCCGCTCATGAAACATCTGCTCACATCTTATTGAATTCAGTTGTGTAAATCCAAGAGCAGCAGCAGCAGCGGCACAGGTCAGCTGATCTCAGCCTGTACACAAAATTTTACTGGGTTCCTCAATAGAAGCGATTGAGTGGATTTTCTCCACGCTGAGCTGCAGCAGCTGAATTTTAGGGTTCCCCCACCTGCCCAAACTCACTTTAACCCCTGACTGTACTCATTTTCCTGTTCAGGTGTGGAGGCAGTCACCCTCTACAATGTAAGCAACAGACAGTGGTGCAATTTTTTAAATAGTTTTTCTGCTCATCTTCTGCACAAGTGTTCAAGCGGAGTACATTAATTGAGGCGACTGTTTGTTGTGATTTGGCGCTATATAAATAAAATTGAATTGAATTAATTCTGAATAGTTTGTGTTCCCATGTGCTTATGTTATATCAACAAGGTTTGGCTAGCTTTGCACAAAGATAGCTGGTAGAAACGTCCTCCAAAGAGCTGCTTTTACTTTCTTACTTTGAGTACATTTCACAGCCTGTTCTTTCTCACTTTAGGAAAGAAGTTGAATCAGTACTTCAACTTTTACCAGAGTACTTCTACTTAAGTACAGAATGTCTGTACTTTTCCCACCGCATCTTTGGCCCCCTGCAGTGAGGGGGTTTCATCGGGCATTACTACTTCCTGTTAGGAATCGTGATGCTGCAGGAATGGCCACATGAAAACGAGCAACATGACAAAAATATGAAGAGAAAAAAAATTCTCTCCATGAAAACTGATGGTAAGCATGAACTGATTTCAGACCTCAAGCTGGAGGCCAATTTTTTTAAACTGCTCCTGCTGTGTTTTGTGATCACGAAATAATCACATCATTCACTAAAAAACAAATATTGTGTCACAAATCCCAACAGTTCTGATCCTCTTCCAGAAGTTTTGTCATCTTCATCCTGACACCGTTTGGTGTCCCGTTACATCAGTGAGCGCTGAATCTGACACAATGGCGCCCTCCAGTGTTCGCTTATAAAACAGACAAGGAAAAAGAACCGAGCCAAATGACGCCTCCTGTCTGTGTCCAAATATTTATGAAAGCTATTGCATAGATGTCATATCACTAGTTTTACAAATACTGTGTGGACTGCGTCATTTTACATACTGCTTGGTGTTATTCTTTTTAAATCTAAAATGCACACTCTGAAAGGGGAACCCCCAAAAAGTGTCCACATCCTTGGATAAAAAATAATACCTTTGTGTTAATTATTAATGTTAAGGGCAAACAAGGCCAACACTGGTCTAATAGACTTGGTGGTTCACTCTTTATACAGTACTGTGGCAAAATCTCTCATTTCTTTATATTTTACAGGAAATACAGCCATTTACTGAAATGTGCAAACATACAAACATACATGAATGCAGTTTATAATGTTAAAACAAAGCTTGAAAGTCAGCATTTGGTATGATCGCCTTTATTCTTCAGCACAGTCTGAACTCACCGAGGTAGCTTTCTGTCTTTTCTTTAAGCAGTCTTCAGGAATGGTATAAAATAAAATGTCCCTAGTGAGCACTGTTCCAAGCCAAGTAACACAATCACATCAGTAACATCACAACTCTCTCCCCAGTTTAGTTCCACTTTCCCTCTTGACCCCAACATTGTATTATAAAGACAGACACCATATTAGTTAGTTCAGGATTTATTTATTACCGTCACAAAAATCATTTATTCTGTTCAGAGCTTCACGCACCATGCCTTTATCCACACCTCATCAGGTGCAGTCAATAAGCAATTAACCCGAAACTCTCACTGCCACTGCAAAGAGAGCAGGAGTTGCAGAGCGGTGTAACAGGAGCTTTTCAGCACAGATTCCTGTTTTAATCAGTGGAGTGTAAAGGCGTTAAATTCAGTTCATGAGGAAAATGTGTATCCTGGATAAATAAAGTCAGGCTTTGGGTCAGAGGATAGAACCGTGACTAAAACACACAGAAGAGCTCTGATCACGTGTGCACTTTACCATCAGGACCCCTGAAGGTCAGGGTCACTCTGAGCTCTTCTGACTTTCAGGGCCTCGGGGTGTTGGTGGAATCTGAACTTCTGTTTAACATCTGTAAGAAGGAAGGAGCTGAAGGAACTGTTTCCGTTTCTGAGACACACTGCTCTCGACACCAGAAGGTGGCGATAACCTCCGAGTCTTTGTAAAACCAAAGAAGAAGGTGGAGGAGGAGGAAGAGGAGGACGCTGCGCACGCTGCGCGCTCAGTCGGCTGAAGATGGCGGATGCAGAAGGTGAGTGAGGGGCTCGTGTCTTCCAAACTTTAAGCTTTTAGGTTTTAATCAGACGTGAATTCATGAAAGTGAACGAACCGAGTCTGAGACGGAACACCGGCGCCTGCGCAGATTCACCCGCTGTGCGTAGTTTCTCCCTCTGCGCCAAACTGCGTTTAAAACATTTTTTTTTTTTTAAAACAGCAAATTTAAGGTGGTTTCCAGAAAGTGGCTTTTTATTTTAATTATTTCTGAGCTTGTTTATTGGGTTTGAGGTTCGGACGATCGGGGCGACTGTTCGGGTACAGTTTCACGTGGCTGCGTGCATGTGTGTGCATGCGCGCACGCGCGCTCAACCTTATTAAGAAAGGCGTCAGAATTTAACCTGTTCACGTTGTAAAGGTTCTAATCGAGCTGCAGGTTTTGTTGGATCTGCTGTGAAGTTTCGGCGCCGCGTGGGTTTAAATCAGGCACGTTCACGGTTTCAGCTGTGGTCAGTGTCAGCTGTTACTGATCACATTGATTATCATGATCGGGTCCAGTTCGCTGCATCGATCTGAGCCCATGCTGAATATACTGATCGATGATCGACCGATTAATGATCAGTTCGAGCAGTTAAAGGCCTGTTAGTTCGGCGTGTTAGCCGCTTCATGCTAACAACCACGTGTTACAAGGAGGCCACGTGGTTCTGCAGCTGCGCATGAGGGAGAAAAGAATCAGCAGGTTGATGAACCTGAGAACTGATTTAATTTTACCATTTTGACATAATTTGACTGTTTTCAGATCTTTGTGTTTTAATCAGCTTAAAGCAGGTTAAAGGTCAGAAACAAAAGACTACCTGCAGACTAAGCCTGCTCAGTGGCACTCTGGCATCAGGAGGTTTTGTTAAAGTTTGTTTGTGTTCAGCAGTGTCACTGAAAAAGAAGAAGAAGGTGAAGAAAGTCAGTGAAGATGATGTTGGGGTGAGTCAGAAGGTCAAAGGTAATTTGTTCAGTGCTTGTAGCTCTAAAAAAATATTTTAAGGGTTTTTTTTGTTTATTTTTAAACAGGAAATCCAGCAGAGTGGAGACTTCTTCATCCGGCCAGAGTCCAAAGTTGCCTCACTGGACACGTCACAATGGCCCCTCCTACTAAAGGTGGGTCACCTGAGTCTACCTGTCACTATCATATGACTTTATGTCCTATCAAGTCATGGACATGTGATGTGATGAACCAGTTTATCCATTCGCCGAGCGGCGCCTTCGAGTTGCAGTCGGCGCTTCTGCTCCCGTTCTGGGGCATGGCCTCTAGGCCGGGGTTCCGGTGGCGTCTTGGCGTTCTGCCGGACGATAGCCAGAACCTCGCCAAGAGATCGGCACGACTCGTCCGCTGCCAAGACGATTTTCTGTTCTGATCACATGACACTGCAAGTCGATGCTTAATTTGATAACAATCACAAATTAATGGCAACAGGATGTTTATCACCAAATTAAGTGTCTGGCTATGGGCTGCTCGCTGTTTGTGCTCTCTAAACAGGAAGTCAAACTCTGACACTAACAAAGTCCCCGATTTTCCCTCGCAGAACTTTGATAAGCTGAACATCCGGACGGCTCACTACACGCCGTTACCGAGTGGCAGCAACCCGCTGAAGAGGAACATCCACGACTATGTCAGGTACCACCACGTTCACACAATGCTGACACACCAGCGCCCCCATGTGCACACTCACAATTCCACTTCCTGTTTCCTGTCAGGACGGGCTTCATCAACCTCGACAAACCGGCCAACCCGTCATCTCATGAGGTCGTTGCGTGGATCCGCAGGATTCTGCGGGTTGAGAAAACAGGTCATAGTGGAACGCTGGACCCGAAGGTCACAGGCTGCCTGATCGTCTGTGTTGACCGAGCCACGCGATTGGTCAAGTCCCAGCAGAGCGCTGGTACAGATTACCTCTTCCTGTTCCTGTCAGCTGTTTGAGCAAGCACCTTGGAGGTGATCCGCTGAGTGTTGTTTGTCAGACATGTTTATCTGACAGTTGATTGGTTCACAAGTTATGAATTGGGTTGCCCCTGTGCAGTTGTTTCAAGCAGTGATCAATCAGTGTGACTGGTTTTGGATCAGCTGACAGGAAGTGCTACCAGCTGTTCACCTCTGATGTGCCCCTAGCTCATTGTCTCCACCCCCACCACTGCGTGGGCGCAGTAAACCGCCGCCGCCTCACTGCTCTCTGTGTGTGTTGCAGGTAAAGAGTACGTGGGAATTGTTCGGCTGCACAACGCCATCGAGAGTGAGCATGCTCTGGCCCGGGTAAGAATTCCTGCAGCCGAGCGCTCTCTCATCGATCAGTTCTGACGAATTTATTAGTGCTGGCTACAGTTAAATTATCAGTTTGTTAATCAGTTCAAATCTCCCGTTTGTTTAAAAACATCCTAATAAAGTATTCTGAACCTGTGAAGCCTCACTGGCTGTTTTTATTGGCTGGGCACCGGTCATGTGATCCTCACTCACTCAGGTTCTGTATGCAGGCGTTGGAGACGCTGACGGGCGCTCTGTTCCAGCGGCCGCCTCTGATCGCCGCCGTGAAACGTCAGCTGAGAGTTCGAACGATCTACGAGAGCAAACTGATTGAGTACGACCCCGAAAGGAGGCTTGGTGAGCAGTTCATTACGATCAGTCGGGTTTGTTATTGATTTGTCTTTAGGTTTTGTTCAGATTGAACACTGACCTGTGAGGTCACAGTGATGTCATAGGTCACCTTTCTGTGTTGCAGGTATCTTCTGGGTGAGCTGTGAGGCGGGAACGTACATTCGCACACTGTGCGTCCACCTGGGGCTGATGCTTGGGGTCGGAGGTCAGATGCAGGAGCTGAGGAGGGTCCGGTCAGGAGTCCTGGGGGAGAAGGTGAGTTTCACTTCCTGTGTGATGTCATAGGTTCAAAGTGTTGAGTCCAGGTCTGCTGCTCAGTGCGGGTCTGTTAATTCCACTTTGAAACAAAAACGGCGGCAGAGACGCGGTGGATATCAAGTGTCCACACCGTGACCCTTAGCATCGCCAACATGACATCACTGGACTGATGTAATGATGACATCACTCAGTGTCTATTTCCAGGACAACATGGTGACGATGCACGACGTCCTGGATGCTCAGTGGCAGTTTGACCACAACAAAGATGAGTCGTACCTGCGGCGAGTTATTTTCCCACTGGAGAAGCTGCTCGTGTCCCACAAACGCCTCGTGATGAAGGACAGTGCCGTAAGTCTTCCTCCTCACTGAACCTGTGACACTGTGTTGAGTGGTAAAAGCAGCAGTTACAAAATGGCACAAATTTGGGGGGGGGGGGGCTGTGAAAGTTAAACCGATGATCAGCTCTATGGTAAAAATCCAGGGAGACAGACGGGCAGATGATGTCACACGAATCATGTGAAGCTGTTGAATTTGACCTGCGCAGGTGAGACGGGATGAAATGCATTTTGTCTGTCTGCAGGTGAATGCTATCTGTTATGGAGCCAAGATCATGTTGCCAGGTGTACTCAGGTACGAAGATGGCATTGAGATGAACCAGGATATTGTTGTCATAACGACGAAGGGCGAGGCCATCTGCACAGGTGAGTCAGGTGACAAGTTGGCGTCATGTCCTTTTTAGGTAAAGCCACGTGATGAGTTAAATAGATGCAGCAGCTCTCGGGCTATGATGACTCGCTATCTATCACCCATAACTGATGGCTTTGCCTCTGATTGATTGAGATTATTGATTAATGATTAGATTATTGACAAGTGTTTGTGTCCAGCGGTGGCGCTGATGACCACGGCTGTGATCTCCACTTGTGACCACGGCGTGGTGGCAAAGATTAAGAGGGTGATCATGGAGAGGGACACGTATCCTCGGAAGTGGGGCCTGGGACCAAAGGTATGCCTGATGCTATTGAACAGCTGTGATCAATAAATCTGACTGAGTGTTTAACGAGTTTTTGTTAATCAGGCAAGTCAGAAAAAGATCATGATTCAAAAAGGACTGCTCGATAAACACGGGAAGCCCAATGGCAGCACGCCGGCTGACTGGAAGGACCAGTATGTCGACTACAGGTACGTACATATGTGAAGCAAAGGATGGGTATGTGCAGGGGGTGGGGTTTAAAGTGGAGGACAGGTTGATGTTTCTTATTCAGTCTGCACTGAGAGCACCTGAAGTAGCAAACGTAATGTTTCTGTAGCGCAAGGTAAAAGCAGCAGGTGAGTCTGAGGTAGATGCAGGCAGGTGAGTGTCAGGTGAAGCAGACAGTTATCCCTCGCTGAGCTGGCGTGCTCTCTGAGGGAGTCAGTCTGCGACAGAAATGTTCAGGTCTGAGCTTCTTCAGTCAGCTTCCTGCTGATCTGCAGCTCACCTGAGAACAGTGATGTCACTACTCGCCTGAGCTGTGATGTCATACTTACTGTGGTGATATTGCTGTTTTGTGGGTTCAGTGAGAAGTCTTAATTTTATTTTTTATTTTTTTAAACAGCATCTCCAAGGCGACAGAGGGGTCAGCTGATGCTTCAGCAAAGGTAAAGTCCCCTTACCCTTCAATAATCATTCAGAACAGCCTGACAGGTGAGTCAGGTATAGTTGGAGACCTGATGCTGACCTTTCACTTCTGATCTGCAGAGGAAGCGAGAGGCAACGGAGAGCGATGGTGACACAACTCCGCCCAGCACACCTTCTGCCGAAGAGGCAAAGAAAGAGAAGAAGAAAAAGAAGAAAGAAAAGAGGCTGAAACTGGAGGAGGTGGAGCCAGAGGATGCAGGGGCGGAGCCTGAAACAGAGGTCAGTCTGAGTTTGGACAGGGCAGATGTCTGAAAGGAAACTGAAAAACTTTAAACTGGACAGACACACATTTATCGTTTTAGTGGCCGTGTGCGTCACACGTTTTTCAGGTGTCAGGTATTTAACATGGTCTCACCTGCTTCTCCTGCAGGTCGCGGAGAGCCCCAAGAAGAAGAAAAAGAAGAAGAAACAGAAGGAAGGTGACACAGAGTGACGATGGACAGGTGAACAGGCAGTTGGCTCCACCCATATCGCACCTGCTTGAATCCAGACAGATGTGATACAGTATTCTGGGAGTTCTGCATGGAAGCAGAACAGATGGACTTTTTGTATAAAAAATTTTTTTTTTATGTAAATACCTGTTTTTATTTTCAAAATAAAATTGTTTTCCTGAGCGTTTTTGGGTTTTTGTGGGGGGGGGG
>JASGAU010411677.1:0-10420 GCA_030220045.1 Australoheros facetus
TAGTGTGTTTTTCCACTTTAATTTTGTGTGTGACTCCAAATCCAGGCCTCCATTGGTTAATAAATTTGATTTCCATTGATGATTTTTGTGTGATTTTTGTCAGCACATTCAACTTTGTATAGAACAAAGTATTCAATGAGAATATTTCATTCATTCAGATCTAGGATGTGTTATTTGAGTGTTCCCTTTATTTATTCTGTCTGTCTGTCTATCGTCATTTTAAAATACTTGGACAAATAACAACAAATCACATAACAGCAAGAAGTCACTTCAAAACAACAAAAACAAGTAACAAGTGTTGCAAATTTTCCTGTGAGGACAATTTTTTCTTTATACATTTGTTTACCATCATCTGTTTCACTGTGAATGAGTTCACAATCAGATCACATGAATGCTCAGTTTCTACAGAAGATCCAAAAATATGGCCTCAGATTTAAATCAAAGGTAAAGGTATTTGGAGCTATTGAAAAAAAACCAAAAAACATCAAGTCTATGTACAGTCATGCAAAAAAAAAAAAGTTTTCACAGTCCTGTGAAAGTCTAAGTACACCCCACGATTCAATACTTTCTAGGATCACCTTTAGCACCAATAACTAAAAATAACTGTTTTCTGTACGACTTTATCAGTCCACATTGTTGTGGAGGAATTTTTGCCCACTCATCTTTACAACATTGTTTCAGTTTGGGGGCCTTCATTTTTGCACAACACTTCTTATGTCTTACCAACGCATCAGGCCATTTTGGCCAAGCTGTTACAAACTTTGGTATTTAGATGAGTTCATGGTCAACTCAGTGACTGCACTTGGCTGCTACAGAACAAGCCGAAACCCACTATGCTTGACAGTTGTTCTGATTTGCGCTGAATTTCTGTCTGTCTGTCTGTTTTTCTCTCTCAAATTTGGTGCTGTGCATTATTGTCAAACATCTTTGCTTTAGTCTTGTCTGTCCAATGGACATTGTTCCAGAAGTCTTGTGTTTTGTTCAGCTGTGCAAAGTTAAGTTGTGCTGCTTTTTAAAGAGAAGAGGCTTTCTCCTGGCGACCCTTCAAAACAAGGCACTTGTTCAGTCTTTTCCTAAATGTACTGTCATTTAACTGAGGCTTGTAGAGGCTGAGATGTAACTCTTGGGTTTTTTGCAGTTTCTCTGAGCATTGCACGGTCTGACCTTGGGGTGAATTTGCTGGGTTGCCCACTGATTGAAAGATTGTTGCAATGTGCTAACACACACCTAAAATGCTCCAGTCGACCAAACTGCCAAAGCCTCTGCTTTTATACAGGTGCTCACACTGCTGATCAGTTAATCAAGTGCATGTGATTAGCAGCACCTGGCTGCTACTTACCCTCTTATCAGTAAAGATGTACAGTACTTTATTTTTAACATGACTGTAGAGGGAGGTTACATTTTACACAACATTATAAATATATTTGAACCTTTTGAAAATGCATAGTAAGTAAAGTGAGTGTATATTCATCATATTCTTTCTTTCTTTCCTTCTTTAATCAGGTGAGAAGGGTCTGCACTTTTTTGGCATTCTTGGCTGTTTCTATTCTGTCTTTCTTTCACAGTTTTCTTTGTTATATAATCAGTTATCACTTTTTGGTGTGATTCGTTGTTTAATTTGTGAGTGGATTGTTTTGAACACATTTTGTTTGTGACATGTTTGCTGGTAGGAGAGCAGATAGTGAGAATCTCGGCTTTACTTTCAGAATGAATGGTGTTTCTGAAGAAGGAGAGCTTTGTTAGCAAGGTTGTCGCTGCCGGTATCTGGATTAATGGGCTTATGGTGCTGGTTTCACCACTGTCAGCGCCAGCTACCAGGGTATTAGTTTCTAATATGCTGCCATTCATTGGCAAGTTTGCAAGCGGTTTCAGACATGCAAACTTGAAACATGTTTTGTCTTTCCGTAGAGAGGCGTTCATGTGTTTAAAGAGCACAGATCAGACTTTGGACGTCAGTGAAACACAGAAATAGTTTTAATTCCATTTTTGCTACCACTGATAGTTTGATATGTTTTAAATATGGCAACATTGGCCATAAAAGCTTTGTGTGTCCCCATCAGAATGGTAGAGGGCTTATAGGTGAGGGAGGTCCTGCGAGTGGGGGACTCACTGGGGAGAAGGAGGACAGAGGCAGGAGGAGGAAAGATGTGGGGACGGAAGTGACAAAGGGAGTCAGGATGTAGTGGTTGAGAGGGGAAAGGAAGAAGGATTTTGGGATAGGTGAGGATGGAGAGGGCCAGAAGTAGGAGTGGTTGTAGGTAAAGAAGGTGGAGGGGAGGTTGCAGAGAAGACTAGAGAAGAGAGAGAGGAGAGAAGTAGGACTGATGGAGTAGGTCTAACTAGAAGAAAGGTTAAGAGGGTAAGAAAGCAGATGGAGTCTGATGGGATTATTCAGACTGGAGGACAACGTAAAAAGCTTGTAGAGCAACAGGTACACTTTGAGTGTCCTTTACAGAAAGAGGTCACTATTAATGAGAAGGTGAAGGGTCAGACAGTGGTGGAGGACGAAGGAGAGGTGGAGGAGGTGAGGACGATTGGGTGTGAGGAACAGGAGCTCTCAGACTGGGAAAAGTCAGAACCAGAGACTAGCTGTGAGTTCCAGAGTGAAGACTTGCACTCAGCTATGGAGCTTAGTCAGTTCCCGAAAAACACAAAAAATAAGAATGTTTCTCTGGTTTCCTATTTTCCAGAGTCAGAAAAATTTCTGAGATCTGTTCATCATATTAATAAATTTGGAAGCAAGTTAATAGCAGAGAGGGATATTTATAGACTGAGGAAAAGGGTGACTTCTGAGAGAAAAGGTTTAGGATGAAATACTGTTTAATATGATCAGTTTTTCTTCTTCATTACACCCTCTGTTTCTTGGGTCCCTTTCTCTTCTCTCTTTCCTATGCATGTATCATTTACATGTGGCTTGTCTTAACATTAATGGGGATAGAGATGCAGGAAAGATGAGCATTTTGTGTGAATTTATGAAACAGAAGAGGATTAGTGTGCTTTTTTTTCCTTTTCTTTTCTTTTTTTCTTTTTTTTACAAGAAACACGTGGTGATGCTGATAATGAGGTGGACTGGGAGCTCTGCTGAAGAGGGAAAGTTTATTTCCGTCATGGCACTAATCTTAGTGCAGGAGTAGGTATACTCTTTACCCAAGGTTTGGGGTTTAATATTATGGCTGTGAAAGAACTACATCAGGGAAGGTCTTTAATAGTAAGAAATAATTTGCAGGGGATGGATTTTATGTTTGTTAATGTTTATGCTCCTAATATAGGCAGGGAGAGAGTGGCCCAGTTCAGTCAGATTAGCACTGAGTTAGAGTCTGCTGATTTGGATACAGTTTTGGTGGTGGGGGACTGGAATTGTACAGTGAGCCCCAGTCTGGATGGAATGGAGAGTTTTGAGCCACACCCAGTCTCTTGGGTAATATATGGTGAAGGTCAGAGGTCTTGTAGATATATTAAGGTCCATGTATCCATGGTTCTGTTTGATTTGTTTTTGTCCACAAGAGTCCACAGGTCTGCATATTGGTTTTCCAGTGTGGGCTTTTTGCAGGATGTTACCTTTTCTTCTAGGTTCAGAGAATTTTGGCAGGTATGGAAACAGAATAAGCAGGGTTTTGATTCTTTGTGGATTTGGTGGAATGTGGGGAAGGTACAGATCAGGTTGTTTTGTCAGCAATACTCTAGGGTACAAACTGATTTGGAAAAAGCATCAGTGATTTAGAGGCTAAAATGATAGAGGATGGGAGTGGGAAGTGTTGTGTTGGGAAAAGGCAATAGTTGTTGGAGCGCCATAAAAACCTGGGAGTTCACCTGAAGGAGGAAGCTAAAGGGGAGTCAGTATGTTCAAAGGAATGGACACATCCAGCTCCTATTTATTTCGCCTTGAAAAGAGAGCGGCTCAAAGGAAGACCATGCACTGTTTAAAACTTTCTAGTGGGAGAATGATTGCGGATGTGAAGGTGATGTGAGAGAAGGCAGTGCGGTTCTACTCTGATTTATTTAAAGCAGAACAACTCGAAGATGGACAGAGTGACGTTCTCCTGTCAGACCTTCCTCAGTTCTCTGACTCCGACAAGGCTCTCCTAGATTGGCCTGTGCTTTGTGATGAAGTTAATGGCTTTGTCTCACACGGTCCTGGGACAGGCTCCTGGGATAGATGGTCTTCCAGTGGCGTTCTATAGGACCTTTTGGGATATTATTGGAGGAGATTTGTATGGAGTCTTAACTGAGTGCATTAGAACTGGAGAATCACCACTGAGTGGTACGAAGGCTGTTCTGACCCTGCTACCTAAAAAAGGAAATCTAGTGACTCTTAAGAATTGGAGGCCAGTAGCTTTATTGACTGATTGCCAAGGTTCTGGTGAATTGTCTGAAACTCTGTCTGGGGTTCATTATTCACATAGATCAATCATGCTGTGGTCCTGGATGTTCAATCTCTGATAATCTGTTTCTTATGCGTGATGTTTTGAAATTGGGCAATTTGGGGGTACTCCGCTGTGGAGGGGTATCCCTGGACCAGGAAAAAGCTTTTGACAGAGTGGATTACGAATATTTGTTCAAAGTGTTATCTGGTTTTGTGTTTGGACAGCTTTGTATTCAGATTGTTAAAATGTTGTATAAAGGTGTTACTTGTTTGTTGAAGGTGGGTGGAGGTTTGAGTCAGCTGGTCCAGGTTGGACAGGGAATTCGGCAGGGTTGCCCTTTACCAGGGCAACTTTATAGTTTGGCAATTGAGCCCATGTTATGTCTTCTTAGGAAGCTGGACAATGTAAATCAATTGTTCTGTCTGCTTATAGATGATTTATGTGTATGTATTTATATGTATATGTGTTTTTATAAAAAGTGATAAAGATGTAAGGGCATTAGAGACATGTCTTCAGGTCTATGAGAAGGCATCCTCTGCCAAAGTGAACTGGGCAAAGAGTGAGGCTTTGCAGTGTGGAGATTGGACTGCCAGGTGCTTTGCAGTAGAAGGTTACCGGGCTGAGGGTTTTGGGTTTATTTGGGCTCTGAGACCCGGGTTAAAAAGAATTGGGAAGGACTAGTACAGACAATACAAAAGAAACTATTAAAGTGGAAACGGTTGTTAAGTCAGTTGTCTTGCAGAGGTAGGACCCTGATTGCTAATAACTTAGTAGCCTCCTCCTGCTGATGTGAGTTGGAGGAAACCAGCCTGTGCCTTGTTAAGGATGGCTGGAGGACTGGGGCTGGATGTTCAACTCTTCCTCAGAGTTTCAGGAGCTGAATACAACAGGGATCATAGACTTCTACAGGTCTGTTTTGAAAGCATGGAGCTTCTTAAGAGATGAACAGATGGAGGACCTCAAAGTGGGGATTTGGGGGAGCCTGTTCTCTCCAACCCAGTCTTCTCTCTGACATCTTTTGATTCTTCAAGTTTGACACAGAGAATTATGAAGGCAGGAGTTACCAAGGTAAAGCATCTTCTATCTCCTGATGGGACACGGTGGAGGACACCTGAGGAATTCAGTCAGCTGACTGGGCTGAATTCACTGAGGAGCTTCTTGAAGGAGTCCAGGAGCCTCTGCCAGAGTTAGTGAGGAGTTGCCTGGTGGTGTCACAGGGGAAGGAGGTGTCTGAGTTGCCTCAGTTGACATGTACATTGGGCACATATGCACAATGTACATAATTTGTTATTTGTTATTCAAAGAGACTTATTTATTTATTTTTATTATTGTTTTTTTATTTTTTTATTGCATGTTTATTTTTACCTATTTCTTGGTATTCTAACATCCAGTGTGGGCAGCAGAGTAAGAATTTCATTGTACAGGGAACAATGTTTCTTTACTGTGCATATGACAATAAAACATTGAATCTTGAATCTGAATCTTAATGAACTCTGAAGAACTGTAGGGGGAAGGGAAGTTGCTGTTCATCAGCAAATTAGTAAGCTGCACAGTAAAGCTTTGTATATGGCCTACATGAAGGTGAGGAACTTTAAGGTTTTAAGGAACATTGCAGTGCATCAGTGGCAGAAAGTTATATTTGAACAGATTGCAAGCTTTCAGGTCGAGAGTTTTTTACAAACAGCCAGAACAGGAGATTTGCATTGGAGGGTAGTTCATGCTGCCCTGCCAACAAACCATTTCTTGGCCAGGCTAAGATCAGACCAAGGGGAGGGCTATCCTTTTTGTGGTTTATGTAAAACTGATATGCATGCTTTCCTGTAATGTTCCAGAATCAAGAGTGTTTTACAGCTTTTTAAGTTTCTTTGTGCTCAGTTTTGGGTGTTTTTTTTTCTGTTGAGACCATTATCCTGGGACCAGTGTATATAGCACGAAGAAAGACACTAGCAGTTTTAGTTCATTTTCTTTTGATCAGGCTAAGTTGGCCATTTGGCTAACCAGAAACAAGCTGAAGGGTGGTGTCCTAGTGGATGTTATTTCCATGTTCAAAGGGATGGTATATATAAGGTGGAGTATGCATATCAAAAGTTTAGGAATAATGTGGAGGCCTTTCAGAATGAATGGAGGTTTGTGTGTGTGTGAGTGTGTGTGTGTGTGTTTGGGGTAGACTAGTTGATTTGCAATTAACATTTTTCAATGAAGAAAATTGAGAGTCTATTAGGTAAAATGAATATATATTCATTTCTTTCTTTCTTTCTTTCTTTCTTTCTTTCTTTCTTTCTTTCTTTCTTTCTTTCTTTCTTTCTTTCTTTCTTTCTTTCTTTCTTTCTTTCTTTCTTTCTTTCTTTCTTTCTTTCTTTCTTTCTTTCTTTCTTTCTTTCTTTCTTTCTTTCTTTCTTTCTTTCTTTCAGCATCACTGTTGATTTGAATGTGGATTGGATTACGATAACAAACACTACAATGGTGGCCATATCCCATTTCTTTAAAAAAATTTGAACGAAAGATTAAAATGACTAATTAGATAATAATGCTCTCATAGTTTTTTTTTAATAATATATATTTATTGAAGTTTTCAACAATTATAAACTACACAAACAAAACAAACAAACAAAAACTTTGACAAACATTTGGCCCATAAACATAATCATAATGCTGTCATAGGTTAACAACAAATACACAAGTAATTATACTTTTTTTCTACACGTAATTTAGTCAAAGAAAAAATATCACCACAAAGTGAAGTCAAACTCAAGATGTTTGCATAGGTTACATAAAGGCTTGTTCTCGCTATAATGCATAGCATGATTAATGGTTGACAGCTCTCATTCACATTACATTTCAACCTCAGAGTTTCTGTTCAGCATTCAGTTTAATATAATCATTCTGCCATGGGGCTGCTATAGCAGTATAATCATCTTGTAGCTAATATCTTGCAAATATTGAGATAAATTGCTCTTCTCATAGACAACAGAGAATAGAACATAAACAGAGATGGTTCCCAGAGAAATGTTTGCAGCTTGGTCATGTAGCCAAGACATGAAGTTTGCTTGTAACCTGCAAGCAGACCAAAACAAAACNNTAAAAAGACCTATTGTTTGTCAACATGGTTTGCTATCTAGATTTCTCATTGGCAGAAATCATTATTAGTAATATGTCCTGTAGTGATAGTGAAATAGAGGATTTTCTTCACTGCTGAAATTCAGCCTTTTGCCATTTTATCAGTGTATCACAATGGCATTGTGAAGTTGCTATTGCTTTAAAAGTTTGTTTAATATTGATTTATCAAACTGGCATTCGTGCTTTTCATTAATTCTGTCTTTTTTTACCCTTTTTTTGTATTTTGAAGGTCATGTACTCATTCATGTAATCCAAAAACATTAACTGAATTGACCTCACACACAATAGTGTGAAAAGGATGGGTTATGAATTCTTTTCAGGTTTTAAAAACTGTCTGGCACATTCTTTAACTCCATGTTCTGGCATTTTTTTCATACCAGACTAACTTCTGAACTGAAAAATGGACTTTCATACAATGCACCTGTGGTCTAATATAGACAAGATGAATCTCTTTTATTAATGCGCTCATGATATTAGGAATTGAAACAGCACGCCTTTCAAAGACAAATGATGGATGGAGATATTAGAAATATATCACTTTCTTCAGATAGAGACATAACAGATAATGGGCATTTGCATGTCTGAGAGAAGATTCTTAATTGACAACAAAGCAACACAATAATCAGAATTAAGTGTTAAAAACCGTCTTTATCTTACAGTGAACTTCATATGCCCTTTGGAGCACAGTAAATAGTAAATTTCAAAATCTATTTTTTTTTCTTCCCTCTGAAAATAAAACCACAAGCAAAACTCAATTGACTTCAAACTGAGAGCCTCTGAAGAGTCAGTTATAAACCACCTTCTTTCAAGTATTTCCTGCAGTGAACTTCTCAACCTTCCAAATCACTCCACCGCTTACTGGGACAACCTACAGGGAAATAAATGCATATAAGAAAGCACAGTGTTTTGGGCATTTCCCCTTATGTCTATCTCTTGGCTGTATTTTTTTTTAAAGACTGAAAATGTAAAATGTATTATAGGATAAGCAGTTTGTCTTCAGCAACTGTGTCCCCATTCAGATTTCTCAAAGATGCGAATATGGGCTCTTACAGGAGTTGTCTGGAGCTATGGGGAGACTCCTGCTGTACTAAACAGATGCTCAGAAGACAGAAACTTTTAATCCACTCCCAGTGAAACAAGCTGCTGTGTTTGGATAAGTGGGGTGGCGGAACACCCGCTGAGAGAAAGATAAACAAATGCTGGCTTCATCGCTGCTAAATTAGCATTCAAAATAATTAGACAGTTCATCTAGTTCTACCTATTCAGCGCATGACTCTTGATTCTCCACTGGAATCAGGCACCATTCCAGGTGAGATTGATGCCGTTTTATCAAACCACTCACAGAGCTCTTTGTAAAATGTTTTTGCTTGAACACTCACACACTTCACACTGGATGTTCTTATTGGGACATAAAGCTCAGGATTACTGAGCTTTATGAATTGTTTAAAAATTGTTAGTTACCCTGTTAAATATGTAACAACTAAGATAAATATTTGAAACCCCTAATCAAAGTAAGGGAAGCTATTACATGTATTGTAATAGCTGTAAGGCAACACAATAAAAGCTGCATTTGACAATAACACTGCTCTTCCAAAAAGGATGTATTAAATCATAACCCAATTTGTAATCACTAATAATATACATGATCTGTAACAGATCACAGTTACTTTTCTTCTGCTTGGATTAAATAACACTTTTATGTGCATCTAGGTAGTTATGTGTGAAGATAAGTAGCTATAGTTGATATATTTACTCTCAACACTGGAGGTTATTGAGGCCGATATAACCATCTGTCATAATAAAACTACAATTTCAGGTGGAATATACAATGCAGGCAAAGTGTGTGTTAAATATTTTAACCCATTCATGAATTTAATCACAAAGATGCAATAGTCATCTGTGTAATTCACAGTAAAACATGGCAACAAAATTTACTCTTACTGCTGAAATTTTTACAGTGGACACGTAAAACATATGAAATTATGTAACAGTTTAAGGCGCGGTCAAAATACAAATCCTAAAAGAAGCGCAGCAAGGAGCTGAAATGAATGTGATGAAAGAAGTCTCACTGTAAGCACTGAAACGAGTGTGTAAGTGAAGCATTTATCTTGTCAATTGAAAAGTGAGAGATGAAAGCAGCAGTACTTTAAAAATATCTGTAAGTGATACGTAAGTACATTAGGTCGCAGCTCGATTATAAAAAGCAAGTTATAGTGCAATTGACATGTAAGATGTAAATGCAGTTTAAGTGTCAGAAAAATAAATCAAAGAATGAATCTAAACTCTTGGTTTTAATTTAAAATGAAAGTTATATAAACCGTTAACCATGACTGAGCCAAAAATATTCAACTGGAAATGCATTACACCAAAGGGCTGCTGAGCAGAATAATCTTACTCATCTAAAAGGAATAATGATGGGACATTATGGAAGCTACTGAGCTATTTCATTACAAAACTAGCACTTGTGTTGGACCACACTGATCAAATACCAACTACAACTGAGACTTTTTGTGACTCTATCCTGCAGGGTTATGGAAGGTATTGTGTTTACAAAAATCTTTCCATTGTCAGTTAAGCAGACAGACGGACACGTACATAAACACCTGCACACCTGCATGCAGTCGTGGCAACCGTTAGGCTTGTCTTATTTATGTTAGAAGTCAGATTTCTAAAATTATGTATTATAAACTACAACTACTACTACTACTACTACTACTACTACTACTACTACTACTACTAATAATAATAATAATAATAATAATAATAATAATAGAAGAAGAATTCAATTCAATTCCATTTTTATTTATATAGCGCCAAATCACAACATAGTCACCTCAAGGCGCTTTGTATTGTGGGTAAAGACCCTACAATAATACAGAGAAAACCCAACAATCAAAACGACCCCCTATGAGCAGCACTTGGCGACAGTGGGAAGGAAA
>JASGAU010411680.1:0-17489 GCA_030220045.1 Australoheros facetus
CATAATTATGTGATTCATAATCCGATTAGTCGACTAATCGTTTCAATAGTCGATGACTAATCGACTATCAAAATAGTCGTTAGTTGCAGCCCTAGTGTGTCCCCACCTCATCCCCAATAATAAAGACAGACAAGTTACTTTTATTTTGGAAAGGAAAATAATTCGATTTTTTTTAATGAAATAAAATGTTTAATGATATAGATGGTGATTTCCTAGATTCACTGACTAAAAGCTCACACTTATCACACCCCTGCTCCAAACCGAAAGTCCTCACATTAATAACGATGATCATAAAGGAGCTTTGGAGACGTGATCCCCGCCTGACTTCAGGCGATGCAGTGAGTGTTGATCTGGGACGTGTTGTTCTTTGAGCTCCGTGATCTCACACAGTGCGTAGCTTCTCTCCGCTGCATGATTGGCTTTACACATTTCTCCCTCTGCTTTTCAAAAATCACTCGGATGCTCCGTGTGTGACAGCAGCGCCACATGGCCGGGCAACGCCCCCTCAACGCACACCGATCACATCCCAGGAGATGTGACACTATTAAAAACTAATAAGACCGCAGACATGCAGTGTGTGTCTGTTAAATGCACAGGCCCGTGGTTATGTTTTTAACGTGCGACCAAACGCTGCGGCCTGCAATGCCAGATTTCTGTCTGCACATCAACGCAAACTTGGAGCATAATCACTAACCACGAGAGAGTGTCGATGCAAACTGGCAATAACATTAAAATAATAATAAAAAATTGATCGAGTAACGTAGAGAAATGCAAATATCGCACCTAGTATTTTCAGTGCGCCTTTAAGGGGGGAAAAGCGCGCAAATCTTTGCGCAGAAAGCTCAGTCAGTTATAGCATCATTTAACAACTGAGCGCATTAATAAAGCTAAAGTCCAACCACAGTTCCTGGTGTCTTAACACACTTCCAGTCCTGGTTCACGATCAAAGCCACACGTTTACTCCGTTCCTCCCAAATAGCCGCAGACTCCCCTCCCTCCATCCTGCTACAAACACACCGCGGCGCCATGATCTCTTTGTTTCCTTCGGGCCGAACCCGACCAGACCGACACTTTTTACAGCAGTGTCCCGTCTCTGTGAGCCCCGGACACCGCTTCGTCCTTACCGATACAGTCTCCTTTCGTCACTCCCGGGCCTCCGGTGCTCCACTTTTATTCTGGCCGACACGTAAGAGCCCGCGTCAGGCTACACCTCCGCCGCGTCACCGGGAACAACAACACGGAGATTGGAGAAGGACGAGAAAGCAGATGGCGACGCTGACCGGAAATGAACGAAGTGCGGACGGAAAAGCCCGGAAAATACCGAGGAAAGACGGATCGTAACGATACCCTCATGCTCCGTGAAACGTTTAGCAAAATGACATTTTACAATAAACGGTTTATTTGCAATTTTATAATTATGTAACAAAAACAATAATAATCTGTCAGCTAAATCTGGTAGTCACAAACCACTTTTTAATTGTTAATGACTGATAAATAATATGCTTCTGAAGTAGTACATATCAGATAAAATTTGAGAACTGCTGATTTTATGAGAATAAAGTGAAAAACAGGGATGATATAAACTATTTTTAGGAACGCTGCAGTTATTACCATGCATACAGCACAATATGTGACAAGTGGGACTTACAACCAAAGAGATCATAGAGACAAATTAATGTTCAAGTTTTCTTGCTAAATTAAAATCCAGCCAAAAATCTAAGGAAATACCATATATTTCAAGCATATTCAATATAAATATGTATTGCATACTCTTATTGCTGATACTGTGTGAATTATAGGCTTACTGTTTGTTTTTTCAGGTCTGCAGGAAATAAAACATTTTGCATAATTTGTAAAAATTCTGAAAATCACTCCTGTGATCTGGGATAGATTCAAGCTATAAACTAGAGTTGTTGATGGGAGTGAAAGCAGTGACAAAGGGATTAACGTCATCAGCCTTAAAACAGCTCAATGAAAGTCCACAGAATACAGAGAAAGAAGAGAAATGTGACCCTGGGCCAGTTTGCAAAGCTTTCCCTCTGAATTCAGCTTCCTGCAGACAGGAAGAATACAGCAGTAGATAAGACACAAAAACAGAGATAAAGATGGTCATTATAATAAGAACTCGGCCTGCTATATTGTTCACAGTTGTGTCCACACGAGAGCTGAAGCAGAGGCCAGTTAGAGCAGAAAAGCCTGTGCGGTTTTGCTCTGTCCCGAGGGATAGGAGGGATGGTTCCTTCTGTGGCCACTAGGTGACGCTTATTCTGTGTGTGTATTATTATTATCACCATCATTGGTTATCCTCTGTAGCTCATGGGCAGCCATATTTGTTTTTCCCTTGCACTTTTGAAAGAGAGCACATTAATTGTGGATTCAAGTAGACAAAGTATCTACAATCATCAGGCTTTAAGAAGCTGGAAATACACATGGAAAATGTTTGTTAAAGGGGTTTAATGTGCTCATTATTGCTGTTATTTGCTTCTTTCATTTCAGTTTTACCCCATTCTCATGCTGTCAGTCTAAACGGTGGTGCTTAATAAATGATACAGAGACTACAGTGTGTGGAAGGAGTTATCTGTCTGCTTGGTGAAGGAAGGGGATTCTTTAATGAGGGCGGAACAGGTTTATTCCCTCAGAAAGCCAAACAGCTGGTGACCGAAGCAAATGTACACTGGTTGATGCAAAGACTTCCATAGAATGCAAACAGTGTTAGCTGAAAATAATAAGAATTCAGGCTGCTGTTTTTCATCATGTCTACGCAGCTGCAAAGAATTGAGAGTGATGGAGAAAGCAGAAGGCAAGAAGACTGAATGATTTTAACAACATTCAAACTGACTTGTCTTCATTATTGCAGAGTATGCAATTGACTTATGAGTTGACAGTTAACTAACTGTAAAAATTAACTAAT
This sequence comes from Australoheros facetus, assembly GCA_030220045.1. Lineage (NCBI taxonomy): Eukaryota > Metazoa > Chordata > Actinopteri > Cichliformes > Cichlidae > Australoheros > Australoheros facetus. The sequence goes on from JASGAU010411680.1 coordinate 2,912, forward strand.
TTTTACAGTTAGTTAACCAACTGTCAACTAGATTGCAGAACAATCTATTGAGGTGTTTAAAATTTCTTTCATTTTTAGTCTATATATGATTAGATTAAAAAGGGGATTATATGTTACTACTTTAAAAGTCATTATTAAATGCACAGTCTTTGGAACATTAGACTCCAGGCCTGATATGATATCACTTGCACACAAACACAATAACTGATCAAAACTATCAAGTGGGGTAAACAGATCTGTGCAGCTTTTCTCCTGACTTATTTACAACGTCAATATGATATTACAAGTATCCTGGCATATGTAAAAAAAAATAAAAATACGAAAGCCACAGGGAGAATTGCAACATTAAACATTATAACCATAAGTACAATTTTTGATTCCAGTTGCACACACAGAAGTTTGTAAATTGTGTTAGTGCAAAAAAGTCCATCAAAAGTAAAGCTACAGATTTTTGTTTTTTGGGACATTAATATAGCTATCACTGCAACCTGAGAAGAGGGCACTCTCCAAGCTAATGCCAACAAAATGCTAATAGTGGTTTGTCTCATGATAATTGGATACTGCAAAGGTTTGCATATAGACACATATCTATCATAGGCCATGACTAACAATGGTAAAAATTCTGACCCACACAGAGAGTAATACAGAGAAAACTGAAAGACAAGCAGCATATGACATGTTCTGTCTTTCAGATAAAAAGTTGATCAAAAGCTTTGGGTAAATAACAGTGCTCAACATAACAGAGTTCAATAACAAAGCTGCAATAAAAATGTACATTAGGCTCATGAAGGCTTTTTGTAACCACAATGAGGAATACAATGGTGGAATTACAGCAGAGAATTAGAATATATACAGTAAACATGATCACAAAATAAAGATATCTGTATTTGTACACTTCGACAAAACCATCAAGAGTTATATTTTACATTTAATTCAAGCTCCGTTAAGATTGTCAAAATGTTAACATATTAAACAATCAAAAGGGATATGACATAACAAGGAAACGAGAGAAAACAGAAGGTGAACACCAACCTTATCCTGACCTGCACATAAATGTGCATGCTCACACAAATGACTGTATAAAACATGTTTTCTACTGTCATTAGTGACCACAGACAAATCATTGTATATGTCCACCCTTTATGCTGAACACACTTGTTTTTATATTCGAGTGAATTTGTAGTCATTCCAAAATTAACTGATAAAAAATATAAAAAGGCTTAACTACCATATTATATAGAGTACAAGTCAAAAGTTTGAACTAACTGGTACTGTACTGTCAATGAAAGCTGCAGCTTTTTTAATTGGCAAAGTTAAAGACAAAAAGTGAAAAGGGATTAACATGTAATTACTATTATTATTGTGATGGCACACCCCTGTAACTGGCTATGGGCAGCGGACATATAGCGCCAAATCACAACAAACAGTCACCTCAAGGTGCTTTATACTGTAAGGTAAAGACCCTGCAATAATTACACAGAAAACCCAACAGTCAAAACGACACCCTATGAGCAAGAACTTGGCGACAACGGGAAGGAAAAAACTGTTTTAACAGGAAGAAACCTCTGGGAGAAACAGGCTCAGGGAGGGGCAGCTCAGGGAGGGGCAGCCATCTGCTGTGACTGGATGGGGCTGAGGGGAGAGAGACAGGACAAAAGACACACTGTGGAAGAGAGCCAGAGATTAATAATAACAAATGATTAAATGCAGAGTGGAGTATAAAAATTGTAAAAAAAAAAAAAAAACGGTGAATGAAAAGAAACACTCACTAAATCATAGGAACCACCAGCAGCCGAGACCTATTGCAACATAACTAAGGGATGATTTAGGATCACCTGATCCAGCCCTAGCTACGAGCTTTATCAAAAAGGAAAGTTTTAAGCCTAATAAAGAGGGTGTCTGTCTCCTGAATCCAAATTAGGTGCTGGTTCCACAGAAGAGGGGCCTGAAAGCTGAAGGCTCTGCCTCCCGTTCTACTCTTAAGTATCTCAGGAACTAACTAGGAAAAACTACCATTTTAGTATATGAATAAAGACAAAAAAAGTCTTTACTCAATCAAATAAGCTTTTTTACATATTCATGCAGATATTTTTTTAGGGAATTTAAATTTAAACATGCTGAAAAGTGAAATTTATCTGACCTTCTGCTGGCGTGTGTGAAAGTCAGGACTGTTCCACACCAGACAAAAGCTCAAAACCACAGCTACCTCAAATTCATTGGTCAAAAGCTTTTCATTAGACTTTGTGAACTTCTGATTTACTTTAAAATTTTTAAAGGGGGGTGGGGGCAAAAAAAAAATGGTTTGTTGCCTGAGGGCAACGCCATGCCATAGAAGGCTAATTACTATGTGTTTACGTTCTCTGGACCATCTCAGGTCCACCATTACAATCCCAGCCTACAAATGATCTAAATATTAACTTAGACCCTGAGCCAAATGCTTACAGTAAATTATAAATGTTGTGTTTGTCAACATTCATGCCTCTGAAATAGGTGTAGCTGTTCATTAAGCAGCATTAAAAAATAATAAATGAAAAGATAATATCCACATAAACCTGATTTGAAAGTAAAATGAATAGGCACTTTTAAATAATGTTTTTAAGGATCTCTGCCAGAGACAAGAAAGAGAGCCAGAAATATATATATATAATGCATAACAGCAAAGATTTTGCCCACTGGAAAATAAATAATCTCTTTAAAACAAAAGCTTGGGGTGTAGCTTTCATCAACATGGAAAAATAGAATGCAACAATATATATATTTTTAAAAACCCACCCTAGCATGCAGTAATATAACACAGCTCAAAACAGCAATACACAATCAAAGATTCTGTTCGATGTTTTGATTGTGGCAGTGAAAACACGTTACAGTGTGTGAGCGTGACTGGCAGCCTGTGCACTGAGACCATGAACCCCACTTCTCTGACGCAGCTTCTTGTTCTTGTCATCAAAACAGAGGTGAGAGAAACAGCACGCGCTGCTTTGATCTACCAAAAGGAAAAAGACGAACATCTGCGATGAAACCAGTCAGGCCAAATAATTCAATTATATATAGTAGTTCAATACAGCGTCTCAGGTAGCTTTGTCTGGTACAACTGTTGATTTCAGCTCACTGCTCCTGTCTGTGGACCAGTGATTTTTATGTTTGTAGCCATTTAACTTCCATCCATCTATTTAACTCAGGGAGGAGAAATGTCAGGTCGGTGCAGCTGGTGAGTTTAGGAGGGAGGTGCATTTGGTTCTCTGCTGTCATTATCTGAAAGATTTGGTTCACTTTGTGGCTGGGCTGTATCTGGGGTTACGTCGTACCTATTCCCTGTCATGCTTAGCAAGTTTCTCAGGGTGAAGTTTGTAGTTTAGAACTTCTAGCTCGGGAGCACATCTGTGACTGTGTAGGGTGCTGTTGGTTTTTGCTGTTTCTATCTCCAGATCTGCGTTGGAAATTAGGTTATTAATCTCAGTGGTTCTCCCTGAATAGGTTAAACAAGGTTATATGTCGTCACCCTCCTAAAGTAGTGGTTTAAGTCATTTTTAAAATTTTATTTTTGTCTAAAAGAAATTTTCAACATTCGGTTCAGTTTTTTGTGTTTTCTGAAAAGCCAGAAAAAATGAAGTAGACCATAATTTTAGGAGGGTGATGACATGCTTCATGGCTAAATAACAGAACTGCTGCAGTCTGATGTGTCAGCAAGATCTGAAGCAGTGTCTGACGAGGAAAATGTGGAATACAATAATTTGAAGAGATCCCTCGGTCTACAACAACGGCTACATTAGTGGCTGTTTGAGTTTTTTCCCATCTGGTGTGAACCTGATGCACAAAGAACACAAAAACATTTCTTCCAAATCTGGGGTCTCAATTACAAATGTGTTCTAATTAAACTGTCACTGGTTAGTGCAAATGGCTCATCAGGACACGGAAATCTTTGACATTAAACCACAGCACCTCATGTACAGCGTGATGATCAGAATATTTGGAGTTTGGCGCTTATCCCAACTAACACAGGGTAAAAGGCAGGGTCCACCCTGGACAGGCTGCCAATTTATTGCAGGGCTAACACAATGTTTGTGTTACAAAATCCACTATAATATTAATATTGAATGAAATCATCTGAAAATAGAAAGCTAAATATTAAGGCTGCCACAGTTTTCTCACATTACAAAACCTGTTAATAATTTTTTAATCGAATAATATGATAACACGTAAAGCTTCTTTGTAAACCTGAGCTGCTTCAGATGCTTTTTGTTATTCAGAGCTCCTGATGTCAGGGTTAAGGTGCCCTCAGTGCAGCGGCCTCTTTAAACTACTTCTACTGCTTGTCTCCTCCCAACGTTGACCACCTGCTTTTATCCACTCACTGTATCTAAGGGAAAGTAAAGACAAACACATGCCTTCCTTTTAATAAAGATACACATACAGAGGTCATCTATGGAAACACACTAGTTCACACTAGAAAAATCTGGTTCTCTAAAAATCATGTAAAAAAGGAATGAAATGATATTTCAGGTGACAGCAGCCTCACACTGAAATGTCTGTGAAAGTAGAAACTGCTGGATACCAATCTGTAAAGTGTCTAAAACAAGGCCACTATGAGTAATGACAAACCTTTAAACATGCTAATCAAAAGCACACATTAAGTATTATCGCTCACCTTTGTTTCTGAGAATGTTACTCAGAAAATGATTGCATGCTGTCAGCTCTCATGGGTGAAGTTTGGCTTTGAGCACCTTTTGATTTCCAATTCAGTTCTGAAAAAGCAAATGCACAAACTACAATGATATATGAACCAGACATGCTTGATTGTTGGTGCAGCACTAAACGGGTATTAAAGATGAACCTCCTCTTCCTCAAAAAAAAAAAGAAAAAAAAAGAAAGAAAGATGAGAACGATGAACGAGAATGACCAATTAACCTAACCCCAGTAACTGCATGTCTTTGGACTGTGGGAGGAAACCGGAGTACCCGGAGGAAACAGAGAATATAAGATTCTTTAAGATTTCAGGCACCCCTCCCTTAATTTTGCCATAAACAGAAGAATCAAAATGGATTCTTACGCTAAAGTTTAATGCAAGCACTGACCATCTTTACCTGTCTGCTATGAGGCAGGTCTCTCATGTTAAATAAAGCCCACTACAGTCAAAAGAAGTTTGATATTTACATATGCAGCTTTTACTACCAATTGGTAATGTAATTATGTCTTTTAAATATTTTCTGGGATGCAAGTGGTCTTCTTTCTTCCACTTCTCACTAACCCTTAAGAATCCATCCATCCGTCCGTCCGTCCATCCATCCATCCATCCATCCATCCATCCATCCATCCATCCATCCATCCATCTGTTTTCTTCCACTTATCACGTGATGGTTACACTCAGAGCTGTTGGTTGTTCTGGTGTTTCTTTCACTACGTTTCAGGCAGGCCTCTCTGCTGTGAAAAGAGCCAATTTGCTGCAGCCATTCATGCTCTAACCACAAGAGGGGAGCATAAGACCAGCTGAGCGCGTACAGTAGTGCAGTTTGCAGGCATTCAGTCTACTGGAAAACGTAAGCCATCTCAAGTGAGAATTTTTCAAGAGATCAGCCAAAGGCAAAAAAAAAACAAAGAGAGAGAGAGAGGACTTTTCAAACTTAATGTGAAGTACTTGCAGATTTTCTCTCAGGCATCTATATGCTAATGAGGAGATTGAACTCCAGCCTGGGACTCAAGGGGAGACCGATCCAGTTTTACTACCTAATCACTGGGTTAGAATTTTAAGCAGTATGTCTCAGGGTATGAAACATAATTAAATCCTGTTAAAAAATATTCCATATCACACATTCAAGAATGAGCAAAAACATATCAGTTACATTTTTAAATCTACATGTAGACAGCTACAAATGTATCTAATGGTTTATTTTCAAACCATATTTAAAGTACAGATCTCCAGTCAAATGCAACAGATTGTTGTGATGTCTGATGCAGAAGAAATAAAGACAAGGAACAATGATCAAGGTCCAAGCAGACTGGAACGACATGTAGTTTTCCACACACATCGCAGGTGGACCAGCGTCATACAATGGAATATGAACACTTTTTAAAAGAAAGCAGGAATGATCAAATATTTACAAAAAACCCATCATTTTACATATTTTGTGTACATTGTCAAATACTTTGGGGAAGTTTAACAAATTGCTTTGCGACAGAAAAAGCTCGCGTACAGAGAATTGTAAATTTGTGAATTCATACCAGGTGGCAGTGTGACAAATAGATGTGCTGATTTTTAATTATCATTATCTGTCTTCCAGTTCAGGATGAGCCCCCCCCCCCATCCAATCATCACTAGATTTCAGTTATGATAGACTTTGCAATTTGAATTTTGTGTGAATCTGTACAGCCAATTGTGAAATAAAATCCATTTGCATTCCTTAAATCATCATTACTGAGTTTTGTAATAAAAATAAAAATAAATGGTGCAGTATTAACATTGAGCCCATTTCACCCAGAAAGTCCTGGGTTCAAACCTCCTCGTCGGCTGGAGCCTTTTGTTGTTGAGTTTGCATGTTCTCCCAGCGCCTGCTCAACTTTCCTCCCAGAGCAGGCACTGTTGGGTAAATTGATGAGCCCAAATTGGCTGTAGGTGTTTATTTGAGTGACTGTCTGCTTGTGGTAGCCATGCAATGAACTGGTGATCTGTTCAGGGTGCAACCTGCCTCTTGCCTATTAATTGCAGTGATAAGCTCCAGTGCTTCTATGAGGTTAGGAAAACTGATGGATGGATGTTTAGAGTAGATGATGAATGGTCCAAAGATTCAAATGATTGAGGGATTAAAATGCTACAAAAGTTACTTGAGGGGCTTTGCNCCCCTGCATGCAAAGAAAGAAGAAGAGGAAGCAGAATAAGAATAAGAATCATAACAGTGCACTGCTTGAACCCCTCCAGCCACATGAATATAGAAGGATATGAACATTCTTTTTCTCCTTCATGAACCCGGAGCTTGGGATCTCAACCTCCCCATGTGGTGGTGCTGTAAAGCTGCGTAAATTCAAAGACCATGTGCTCCTCGGTCTCTGTCTCCCCTCGTCCTACCCAGGACTGAGAGAGAGCTGCTGGTGTGTCACAACGCAGATATGTGGAGTTTATCAAGGCAATTCTTTTTATAATCCTCTTGATGCTCGTTGCCGGTGTTTTATCTGTTTAATAGCATTTTACTGCTACACGCCGTAAAAAACACCCTTTTTATTGTGGCACCAAACACATTGTTTGGGGAATTGACCCTGCCTGGGTAATGAACAGCAGTGAATTTGCAGCCAGTTATACATCAAAAAATGGAGAAAAAAAGAACAGGAGGTGAGGAGGTGCCGAGGGAGGGAGACAATTTGAACCCAAAGAGGAGAGGAGGAGTGTTTTACGGNGTTCTCCACGTCTCATTAGAGGTTTCAACATTGCTGATTTTTAACTGTTTTTGCTGGATCAACCCTGACTTAGTTACATGCTAAAATTTTTCTTTTACAAAGCAGTCCTTTAATTCCATTGTAAATGGAAAATTTTGAGGCTTGAAACATATATTTGTAAACGACATCAAATGTTGGAGTACTGCAGTTCCACAAAGGAGAAAAACCTGCAAACAAAAATCAAATTTCAATGAGCAGATATTGTTGTAGGGAATTTACGAGCAGTCAATTAGAAGCCACACTCCGCCGACATCCCAGCTCCAAATATGGAAATGTGTTTTGAAAGGTACATCTCTCCAACAGAGTTGTGTGTAGGAGATATTCTCCCAGATTTAACTTGCATGGAAAATATCTCCTAAGTAACACAGAAGCTGTTACTGTTAACTGCTACACTGAGGCAACTCAAAAAAGAAAAGAACATTTTGCATGTAGCTATTTTTCATTTGCCACCAGGCTCTCTGCAACTATATTGGAGAAATGCTCTTTTTGGACAATACACAACATACTGACCACACATACAGACCCTATTGGTAGTCATTCCTTCTCCCTGATGGGAGATTTCCAGTCACTTCTTCCTCCTTTGATCCAGAAGGTCAAGAGTCATAACCATCATTACATGACTAATTGTTTTAGGGGCACTTACTTACATACATGATGCTGGGAAAGTCAGTCCCACAGTTAAAGGTATCCATTTGTGTAGGGGAAACCATTTCACTGGGGCCACTAGTCGGTAGCCAGAAGCCAAGAGGTGGTTCAGCAGAATTAGCCTGCTTCAGGATGACACGGGGATAACAAGGCAAAGCCAAACACAGCAGAGAAAATATCCAAAAGATGAAACAAAATTATAGTAAAATAAAGGCCGACAGTGTGCACATTAACTATATTTACTTTTCAGTAACTGCCGCCAAGCTGCAAATATGTCAAAACAATGCTTTCAGATAGCAGCAGGGGGCTAATCATGAGAGCCTCCCATTACCGACCTAATATTCATAAAACGTCCATGTCTGACATTTTCCTTCAGCGCTTTATCTGTGTTTTAAGCAGGCGCAGTTAATCCTGTTTCAGTGAAGTCAAACCCGTCTGCTTCACAGCACCCAGAGTTCCTCTGATACTTTCACACCTTCACTTTCACCTCTCTGGCAAGATCTTGTTTGTGATCTTTGTTCAGATGTTTAAAAAAAAAAAAAAAAAGGCATTTTATTTTTGGTCGCGCCATTTTAGATGCCTGTATTTAAAATGAATCTAAATATAAAATGATCATGAAGAGAGGATGATGCATTAATATGGAGAAGCTGTATATGTTTTTCTTCATGAAAAGAGGAATGTGTTTTAAAGCAGGGGAATGGAGCGTTCTCCATGTAGACATAAAAACAGATTTTACATGCAACCACAGAGAGAGAGAGACAGACAGAGAAAGAATCAATAGAGGCATTTGGTCTATTATCATAAACACACAGTGTGTGTGTGTATTTGTGTGTGTGTGTATATGGGAAGAATGTTTTTATCTCCAGATGGTTGACTGAGATTTGGCTGGTTGGTACACAGAGTCAGAGAGAAAAAAGCAGGCAGAAGGCGTCTTTTCTACTTGAGCTCGACTAAATGCATTTGTGTGTGTGTGTGTGTGTATTGGTGTGTACCATGTCTGCCAACCGCCTGCCTGTGTGTGTGTGTGTGTGTGTGTGTGTGTGTGTTTTGTGTGTACATGGGTGTGTATGCATGCGTGCGGTTGACCTTGAAGAAGGAGGATCAGTTGGAGGAGAGAGGGAATGAGGAGCACACCTCCCCCCTTCACCCCTTCCATCCCCCGCCGCGCCTCCCCCTGGGTAAAGAACGACTGGCTTCTCATCCTCCTCCTGTCCTCTCTTTTTCTTCTTCTTTCTCCTCTAATTCATTTCTTTTCTCGCCCATTTCTACCCCCTTTACTCTCACTCCCGCTTTCCCCCTCTCTTCTTTCTCTCCTGTTCCTCTCTCTTCTCCTTCTCTCCCCTTTCCCTCTCTTACCCTGGGCTTACACTCAACTCCTCTTTTTTCTTTTTACCTCCTCACCTTGTTTTCTCTGTTCTCCCCTTTTCATGTCCACGCCATGTGTCCTCTTGTCTTATCTTTTCTTTTATGTTCTCTCCTTTCACATCCTTATTTCCTCTTCTCCCCTCATTTAATCTTAATTCCTTCTCTCCTCTCCTCGTCTCTTCTACCACTCTACTTTTTTTTTTTTACCTCTTTTCCTTTCCACTCTATCATTTCTTCTCCTTTCCTCTTCTCTGTTTTCCTTTCTTCTTCTGTCTTATGTCCACTCTTATCCCTTCCTTGCTCATCCTCTCCTCTTCTGTCCTCTTTGAATTTCCACTCCCCTCCTCTTTTTCTGGCTTTTCATCTTCATTCCTGTCCACTTTAATCTTCTCTCTTTCATTTCTCGGACTCCCCTGTTCTCTCTTTGTCTCTTTACATCCTTGTTTCCTTTCCTTTTTCCTTTTAAATCTCTCTCTCTCTCCTCTCCTCTCCTCTCACTTTATGTCATGTGCCTTCACATTGAATAGCCGTGGACCTCTCCAACACTCCCTTTCAGCAGCCAAGGTGCTCTGCATGAAAGAAGTGAAGAAGAAGAAAGACATGTCTAAAGGAAAGAGAGCGGGGAATCAAATGCCAATCTAAAACCTATTTCAAAGCTTTGGAGACAGCAGGATGCCTGGAGGGTAATTAAAAAGGAAAAAAAAAGGAAAAGTTGTCACAAGAAATAGTCAAAGAGAAGGTGTCACAATGTGTCTGCAATATATTTCATATTCACAAAGAGTCAGAAAACAGCACTTTAATTCCTTCTCGACACATGTACCAGCATTGTCAGCGCGTTTTCTCTCACTTGATTTAGTTTTGTGCTGTCGCCCTTTCAAGTAATGCCATATGTTGATTGCTCACAGCATGTTTGTTTGCTGGGTTTTCGTTTATTCTCCAGCAGGAGATCTAGACTCACATTCTTAACCTTCCTCAAAAAATTATATGGCGATACGATATGATATGATATGAGTTTGGAAATCCCCTTTTTGAAGCCTCACTTCTAGCATTTTGACTGCTACCACTTTGGTGTTTTTGCACCATGTTTGGACAAGACGGTAAAGCGCTAAGTTATCAGCTAAGATTAGCAAGCTTGACTAGCAAAGCGCATCTGTAAACAATCTGTTACTAACATTAACTGCACAGCGTGACTTTGTACTTATCAGATTTGATAGGATTAAAAAAAAAAAAAAAGGCTTCAAAAGGCACCAACAGCACAAAGGTTAAGAGGTGTATAGTTCAGGTACACAAGCCTAGCAGACATACGCTGACTACATCCACATGTGGCAGCATTCAGCTGTCAGTCAAAGCGGCCAAGCCCTTAATAATGCAAATTGTAAGCCTTATTTAAATGAGTGAGTTATGTAAAAAACCCCACGCTGTTCTTAGAAAGAGGTAAATTAGGTAAACATTCTGACGTCTGTTGCTTGTGCCGGCGTCAAGGGGATATTTATGGAACTGCGGTTTATGCCACTCACGCTTTGGCTTTATTTTCGAGCTCCTGAGGATTCTGACATGTGATGTTCTACGACACATGCACATCAATCCCTATAAACTAACTCTTTCTGCACTGCTGTGGATCTGTTTAAATTGCCTTGTTAGACACCTGAAACACAAAGCGGGAATTTGTCAGATGTCTGACAGGTCTGACAGGTACATTTATGAAACCTCATATCCATGAGGACTACATCTGTATTTTCAGGGATTTGGGCTGTTGATTCACCGGGGGTAAAAACAGAGAAACATCAACACAGATGGTGTGCCTGCACATCGGTCTGCATTTATTACATTATTTTCAAATTTCAACAACAAACTGTCACTGTTAAAAAAAAAAAAATCACTGGATAACAGCACAAAAGGCCGTGCCTTGTACTCCGGTGTGGGGTGTTTGTAACCTCACTCTGTTGCATGCCTTGTTGCCTTGAAAAAAGAAAAACAAACAAACAAAAAAAAAACACGCTGTTGATTGAAAATAGAGTAAAGCAGGGAGTCACGCTGGACAGATAATTAGAAACCAAATGGCCTGAGAAGTAATATGGAAGCAATTTGGCTTTCAGCACCATGATTAAGGGGCCTTTTTAAAATTCATCAGTCTCAGTGACAAAATATTTTAAATCACCTGTTGTCAAACAAGGACGCCACTGTAGACACGTCTGCAAGCAGAGACTGTGAAGAGATGGCGCATGAACACACTGAGCTACTTAGGATAATATTAAATGGGTGGCGTTCGGATGACAATGTGAATACATTAGCTACATGTTAGTTTTTAATGGGTACAACTTTCATTTTTTAAGTGGCAGCCCTAAAGCTACAGCGCTACAGTCTGCAGCTGATGATTTTTTTTTTTGGCAGACACAAACGCACAAATATGACAAGTGTCTCTTTAATGCTGTCTGCATCTGCGATATTCCTCGCTGGTGTCGTGTCATAATAAACATTATTAAAAATTGTGAAGAATATACATTGGGGACAATTTAAAGAGTCAAGTGGTGCATAATGAAAGCGATTCCTGGAAAATTGCATCAAACACAGATCATAAAAGGGGAGGCTGTGACAAAAGTAACACTCAGCAATCCCTAACACACCACACATAATCAAAAAGCATGACAGACTCTACATGTCTTCAAAATGCTGTCACCTTGAAAGGTGAAATCTGGGCCTCTGCCACTCTCCTCCCCCGTGTCTAGCATACCTCTCTTGAACTGAATCACAGGTTCAGACAGTGGCAGACTGTCAGAGGTTTTACTGTTTACACTCCTCTGTCTGTGCGGCACACAAACAAGCTTATGTAGACTCGGTCCAACATCCCTGAATCATAGTTTGACATCCACTCTTCTGAAATGCTCTGTGGTGAGTTTGCGTCGAGGGAAACCTGCGTGGGAGGAGCGTCAGTGTAACAAACTCCTCTTCCACGCGTTCAAAAGGTTTAAATAGGATATTGTTCTAGTTTTCTCTGTGACCTTTTGAAGGAGCAGAGGAGAACATGGGAAAAGTAGCACAAAGAGACCTTTATCAGTGGAGTGTATCCATGCATTCATTTTCCACTTTGTCTCCTGTCAAATTCCCTGTTAATGTTTACTAACCAGACTGCTGTTCCCTTCTGTGTGGAAGCTTTCATGTCCCTTTCACAGTATAAGTATCTCATCATTTATTATATGAAAGCGTATTTAAGTCCAGTGATGTGTAAAAAAAAAAAAAAAAAATCCGTGGAGCAGATAGAATGAATGAAAAGCATTCCCCATTGTCGCCCTCAGTTACTGTTGCCATACCTTTCAAGCTTTGTAGTGCAGCGCATGAGCTTTCTGCAGTGATAACAACATTCAACATATATCCACAGGAACTCTGGAGGCTTCACAAGCAGCTTCTCATTCCTATTCACCATCAGTTTGATTTGATGGAACTTGATAACATTATAGCTTACATAACTTATTTAGTACAAAACAATGTAAAAAAAGAAAGGAAAAAAAAGGGGAGAATGCATGTATTGTTTTTGTATTGCAGGACAGCTATTTATTGTTAATATTGTGATAATAGCTTGTGTTACAACACCATTCTCCTAAACAGTCTTAATGCATTCAGCAACAGCTTATAGTAAATAAAAAGTGATGACAGGCTGTAGGCTTAAACTGCTTAGAAGAGAAAAACGGGGGAAAGCATGACAAAATCTTGCTGTAGAATTCCTGTTAATAAAATTTTGTTAAAAACTACAATTTAAAAAACAAACAAAAAAAAAATGCCCAGCGTTGTGATGTGATGTTATAATACAGCAATAAAAAGAAAGGAGATCAGGCTGCATTTATTGGTCATTCATGTTTTTAAACCATGACTGTGACTATTCCCTAACCTTAGTAAAATGTTTATCAATTAATTAATTAACCCAAAGCCTGATTATCCCTCAAACATAAACTGACTGTAATCCTAGTGTTATCATGTCATAAAACAGATATGACGTAGTGGGTTTGGAAGGCACTGACAAATAATATCTTGCTCATAAAGGCATGAATTAAGAAGGAAGGACTCTTGAGTGTTGTTAGAGGGCATTGGCAAACTATCAAATGGTCAACTTTCTTGGAGACATGTGACAAAATGTCAGTCCTGAATGGGAATGTAATGTAACCTGTAACCCAAATAACGATGCAGTTAGCTGATGACAAGCTCTTGGCACTGGATTAAGCACATAGCTTAATCCATGTCGTATAGTATGTGCTTGTTGTTGCAGGTTTAATTTGGGAAAAGATAAATAAGGAAGAAACAAACCTCCAATCTCTTTGTGTACCAAAGATTTCATGAGCACTGCTTTAGGATATGAAGTCCACAACTTGGCAAGTGTGCCTATTATGACTGCTCAGCTATATGGAGGCAGTTGTTTGTTTGGCGGAGAGTTTAAGTTAATGACATTTTAAATTTTGCATGTCAAGTTCTGTGCCAGTTTTTTTTTTCTTTTCAGACAGCCTGTTTTTTTTGTGTTTTTTTTTCAACAGTAATTCACATTAATCTTGTTAGCTGCTCAGGGCAACAAACCAGTTTGGTTTGCTCAAAAAACATAATCAACTAACCAGTCTAATTTTACTCATCTTAAGGAAATATAAAAAGTAACCTGAATACTATGCTTCCCTTTGAAAAAGCAGACGTGCTCCATTTACCAAACAAAAATCTATAAAGTGAATTTACAGTAGTTTTTCCCATCTTACCTCCCCAATGATGCACTGACAAGTAAAGTTATTACTGCTTTACATCCGTAGAGAAGGAGAGGACCTCTTATTGGTATTTATTTATTTATTTTCCTGTCTGTGCATCCCAGTTTGTTCATTTAATGTCTGACAGAGGATCTCCTCATTTCCCCTGAGCTGGCAGTGAGTGCATGCAGAGGAGGGGGGCAGAGACGAGAGGAGGCGAGTGACATAGGGCTATTTTTATGAGACACATAATAAAGATATGGAGATTAAGCATCTATATGCTACCTGAGGACCTTCTCCCTGCTCCCAGTCTGGCCCAACAACCTCTTCTCTTGTTCCTGCTCTCTGGCTCCTGTGGAGGATAGAGGGAACAGGCCGAGATGAATGAGAGTAATAACCCTTCTGTCAGGAGAGAGAGAGAGAGAGGGGGG
>JASGAU010411682.1:0-10167 GCA_030220045.1 Australoheros facetus
CACACACACACACACACACACACACACACACACACACACACACACACACACACACACACACACACACACACACACACACACACACACACACACACCAGTCTCTTTGTTCCTGTATTAAAGCTCATCTTTGGATTTGTTGGCTTTTGTTGCCTCCTCAGCTTTCATGTCCTCGATGTACTTCCTCCTGTCTTCATCCTCCTAGAAACACAAAGGAAAGAAGTTTATTTTTAACTGATATAAAGGCAGCTCTCAAACAGAGAGTTATCAGAACTGAAGGCACAAGTGTGACGAAGATGATTCACCTTAACTCTGTATTTTTTGGCTTTCTCCATCTCTTTCTCTACAAACTTAATCAGTGGTTTCAGCTTCCTTGGTCCAGTGTAAACCACCACCTGAAATACAGACCACACAGAGAACATCATCATCTCACTGTGATAAGCCTTATTTCATAAACTTTAATAAATATGACTCAAAGAAATAGTCAATATTAATATTAAGTATGAATCCTCATGTGTCTGGTTCATAAATTATATGGTATAGAAAGACAATTTATTTAAAAAATGGAAAAAAAACTTTAGAGCAAGGATGCTTTTTACCCCCTCAGCATACAGAGCAGGAAACAAGCAGAGTGATGGGTACGCCCCCTGCATCGACATGTTAATGTCATTGGCTGATGCATCGATGCGAGCGACGACCACATCCTCTCGCTCCTCAAAGGCCTCAGCCAGCTCCTCCCACAGTGGAAACAGAGCGCGGGACTCTTTACTGTAGGGCAGATCTTCAATACAAACATATACGGTCACTTTAGAAAGTACTCAGAAGACCTCACTGTTTGTACGTTCCATAGCATCATAAATGTGAACTTTCCCTCTATTTAAAGACCCAAACTGGTACCTTTTAAAGCTAGTTTCTTAAACAGGGTTTAAGTGACAGTTTTGGCTGGACTACTCAAGGACAGTCATGGACTTGTCCTTCAGCCACTCCAGTGTTGCCATAGCTGTTTATATTAGTTCACTGCTTTGCTGAAAGGTTAATTGGTTACTGCAATGAGCAGAATTTCTTCAAGGATTCGTACTCCTGGTCCTGCTGTGAAGCACTTCATTGTAAAGATGAATGAGTGCCTTGGAAATCTGCTCAAATATGTTTTTATGACTCATCACATTAGAGAATCTTTCGCCCTTTGCTTTCAGAGATCTTTAAATACAGTTTGGAGAACTCGAAGGACGTGCCTTTTAAATATAAATGCTTGTCCATTTTTAGCTCTAGTTTTGGCCACCAACAACTCCCAGTATAACCCAATAAGGGGCTCTTTTAAAAAAAAATTCAAAGCATAATGTTAAAGTGAACATATTTTACTTACAAAACAGAACAAAAACAGTCCTGTCTGGGTTAAAGGCAACTTTCTCCAGATTCATGCCCACCAGCTCCTTCACTGGCTTTTGGTCCCATCCTTCAGGTATCGGCTCACTCTGCATCTTAGGCTGTTGAAAACACACAAGCACATTAAACACATCAGAACAAGCTGTCATGTGTCACACAGCAGAGGAGAGTGGGAGTTACCTTAGCTTTGCCCTCTAGGTAGTCCTGGCAGAAATTTTCTATATGCTCTGTGTTCAGGGTGTCAGAGGGCAGATGGTAGGTCACGTGATTTGTCAGGTTCACCAGTCGGATTAGGGGAGCCTCAAAGTCCCGAACCCGGAAGTACTCCATAAGTCTGCCGTTACGATGCTCAGCCACATTCACCAACACAAACAAAATCTGACCCACAAACACACAGAGACCTCAGACACTCCAGAGCATTGTCAGGTAAACAGGTTTTTTTGTGAAGGAAGACACCTGAAACACTTTAATTAAAAAAGCAAAACATTTAATGTATTAAAGGATCAGAAAAAATACACACATGCATGCAGGGACTCAGAGGAGGAGACAGGCCTGTGTGTGCGCTCTCTCATTCTGAGCCCATGTTTCTGTCTAACCAAAACATTTTTATACAGCTCGTCGTTATCTAAGCATAAACAATCTCTGGGCGCAATGAGTTGACCTTCGTCATTCAGTCTTATTCTGGCTGGTTTTCCATGACTCAGATTCCTCTCAGTCATAGGCACATCTTCTTCCTGATGTTCTAATTTAATCAATACAGAGAAATCTTGTCCAGATTAATGGCAGAACATGGTGACGTTGGCGATGTTCTAATTGTACGTTCGGTGGCCGGTCCTCAAGATAAGATGCACTGAAAGCGAGAAGTTAGTCTACTACTTTCTGATCTGTTGCTCTCTGTCTGATGTATTATTTAATTGTTTATTATTTGGTTGACTCACTGTTTATTAATTAATTTACTGGAGTTTACCTTAAACATTTGTCCTTTATCCACTGAGTAAAAAATAAATCCCTAACAGCATCACAACAAGACCGACCTGCTCTTCAGGGATACTAATGAATGATAATGAACATTCTGGATAGTGCTCGCTTTCAAACAACCTTCATATGACTATGAAACAGTACTGTCAGAAACAGAGGAAAGATTTGTTTTGTATTCCTTCTTTTCTTTTTTTTTAACTCTGGGAATGGACTGGGTCATTTGTTTATGTTTGCATAATTTGCTGTTTCTCTGCAGCCAACTTGCCTATAAGACCTTAATAAAGAAGTGCTTCCAGTTATAATTAGGTTTAAGGTAAGGATTAGGGGTCGTTATGTGAAAGAGTCAAAGTCAGGGGCTAAAAATACATTATTACTGAGTGTCCTCAAAAGTACAAACACGTTCTGTGTACCTTCATCCTGAATGTCTCTGCAGCGCTGCTGAAGGCAGAAAAAATCTCATCAAAGTCTTCTGAACTTTTGTTGACAAAGAGAAGAGCGTGGTTTAATACAGGCGATGATAAGATCTGAGAGGCTGTCTGCAAGAGGAGAGAGAAAGGCATTCAAACACTCAGTCCAGCATGCACTGAAACTAGATTTCATCTGGTGCAACAATTCAGCAAAGTCCCACAACATGTTTACGTTCAGTGGACAGAGGCCTCTGGTGGCTGAGGTGATCATAACAGGAGCAAATGAGGACATTAAGTAATTTTAGAGCCACTAACTGTATGTGGAGGAAGTCAGGGTGGATAAATAGGACAACAAAGTCTACGGTGGGTCAATCCCCAGCTCTGCATGCCAAACTGTCCTCGGGTAAGATATCTAACCCCCAGTGCATCCATCAGAGAGTGAGTTCATGTGCTAGAAAGTGCTTGAACATAAGTGCTGTGTAAATTGTCTTTGATTGCTCATTTAGAGTAGAAAAGTACTATTTAATATAGTAGCATGTATGTCAAGGAGGTGGACAAATATTAGAATTGATTTTCAATACAATGCAGTCCAGTATGCCACCACCACCACCACCACCACCCATTATGACCTCAGTGATAAAGATAAAGCAGAATAATCACCTTTCCGGCAATGTCAACAAAAGTCTCATAAATGTTTATGGCAGACGGGTTGCATTAGACTGCAAGGTGCTCCTAACAAACTGCTCGGCATGTGTGGCTTTCATGAAAACTGTAATTAGAATTCAGTCAGCAGAGATTTCCTCCCAAAATCACCAGTATACCAAACAATCCCAGTGGATTTAGAGAAAAACTGTTTCCACAGTAGCTGTTGTGTATGCGTGAGAATGTGCTTGCACATAACACTCTACCTGCCCGGTGTACTCAGTGACTGGATCCATCTGGTAGACGGTGATAAAGACGATCAGCTCCTCTTTAGATGTCTCAGGCATCATTTTGTAAGCCTGGATGAGCTTAGACTGCAGTGCGTGCACAGACAGACAGACAGAAAGACACACACACACACACACACACACACACACACACACACACACACACACACACACACACGACTATATATTTAGGCTATATGTGTGATTGAAACCTTAAAGTTCTTCTTAGTTTTTGTAAAATTCTGGTGTAACATCAAGATTTCCTTCACTTATGCGTGTGTTTTTGAAGGCAATTTTCTCATGGTTTATATCATCCACAGCTAATTTGTGAGTGACTGAATTAAATAGAATGAAGTAAAACCTTTCTTTACATGGAGCAATGTTCTGAACTAATATTGTTCTTGTGAATTTGTGTGTTTGCATGAGTTGTGTGTAGAGAACCTCTTTGAGCAGCAGAACAGCATCATGTGTGAGACCGTATTTGCCAATGACTTCGTTGTCCTGCGTCACAGCAAACCTGACGTCAGGAAGCTCTACCGCTGCGGCGTAGAACACCTGGACGTACGCGTGGTTCAGCTCCTGCTCACACGCAAACACACACACAAACTGTTAAACTGCAGGAAATTCACAACATAAGAGAGAAGGAAAGAAGAATCAAACGGTCTCAGGGTTTTACCTTAAATACGCCAACCACTGTCAGCTCTTCTGAGGCCTCCAATTGGCTGAGATCAGTGATGAGGTCAGCATCTGACCCTTCCCTCCTTTTAAGCCAGGTCAAGATGGAAGATGAGCTCTGAGGAACTTCATCACAAACCAGGACAACAAATCACTTTAGCTTTAACATTTCATCCAAAATAAATAAAGTTTCAACAGCTCAGTGGATGCTAGAAACTTCTGCATATCTACAGGGAATATGAAACAACAGCCAGTAAACTCTATGCACTTGTGTTTTATGATAAACTGCAGACTAACTCAAAGAGACACATACATTATGTTGCCAAAAGTATTCACTCATCCATCCAAATCATTTAATTCAGGTGTTCCAATCACTTCCACGGTAAAATTACCAGAGAACAAACGCTCTAACAGGAGTAAAACAGGAAGGTGGACTGAATGCACACAAACAAAACTGCTGTTTGTTTCTTTCCCGTGGCCTGTTTCCTGAGTATTAGGAAACATTTTAACCTAAACCATAATCCTAATCATTTCCCTAACCTGATTTTTACCATTGCTTTGTCACATAAAATAAGTGTGGGTCATTTATTTTTCAGCAGTCATTAAAAATCATTTCTGTGTTATATCTAGCACTACATAGGTTGGAGCTCTCTGATGCAGGCTGCTATTAAAGGATTATTGTTCTTGTGGAAACAATAAATGAAATGTCTTTAAATGATACTTATTACTCTTTACAGGCTGCACTCTTTGTCATCTGCACGTACCGGGGCAGGGTGCAGGGTTGTGTTTATCTCCATAGAGGTAAAGTCTGATTACTGGGTGGCCTGCCACATTCAGTTCTTTAGCCAGGTCCTTCTCTTTTGATACATCAACCGCTGCCAGTTTGACCTTTGACCCCTTGAGCTCCGCCGCAGCTCCTTCAAATGCTGCCGACACACGGTGGTCTTCTCCAGACAGAGGGGTATCTGGCGGACACAGAGGGAATAAGGATTTGATGCATATGTGGCCATTTGTTAGACCTTACACACAGTCAACTGTTTATGTGCTTAGCATACGAAAGCATGCAGGTCAAAGGTCATGCTGTATGAGTCTTGATGTTTGACTTACAGAAGTGCACCAGGAGTTGGTCATATTTTCTCAGCGCCCTTTTGAAATTCCCTTTCTTCAGTTGTAACACTCCATCTTTCTCAGGGAACGGTCTCTCTTCCTGTCTGTCGGACTTCGTGTCGTCAGCGACGATCACACAGAGACAGAAGGCCGTCAAGCCCAGCAGCAAAACCCTCCTCATGGCGGTTCACCCTCACACTGACAAACTGGACAAACTTGGCAGGAAAGGGAGGGCTGATATGTGTATCATTGCTGAGCAGGTATAGTTGTGAATGCTTGTGTTATCTGCCGACCGAACCCATCAGCCTATAGTTGATTAACTTTCCTATCTGAGCACTGCTGTATTCCTTCCATTGGCTGCTGTTCTTATCAGGTATCTCTCTAATATCTAAACGCCCTTTACCTAACTGTGCTCACCTGTACAAGGTCACAGAGCGAACAGAAAAGAGGAAGTGACTCAAACATATTTGTGTTCATATGCAAAATGCACTCATTTGCACTGGAAAAGAAGTACTACACAGCCTCAGTCCAGGAACCAAAAACAAATCGTGAGCCTAACTTGGCAGAGATACTGAGCCTTCAATACAGCAGGCAAATAAGACCCATTTGCCCGTTTATTTAACAGTCTTCATTCCTGTACTAACACTGCCCTTTATTCACACTGTTTTCTATACAGGACAAATCTACATTACAAAGAGTTAGATGACAAGAAAACTGTATAATAAATGGTACAGTCACATGGTTAGCTTGGCTTAGCATGAAGAGTGGAAACAGTACCAACACTTAAACTCAAAAGTTACGTTCTATAAATATCTGTTTAATTACAATCAGGTAAGCAACTACATTTCACCTGATGATAGAAACAGCAAAATACCACAAAAGTGCTTAAAAAAGTAGATGAATACCTTTCAGTACTGTGTGACAGATTCACATTAAGGTACCCTCAGTGGAGTCACTGATCGCTAACCAGCAGCAAGATGTTTCCAATCACGCTAAGGCCAGCTAAGAAATATGAGTTGCATCTGTCTTCATATCCACTGTTGGCAAATAAAAAGACTACCATCCACAGAGACCTACAAATGTGTTAAAACAAAATTATACGCCTGCTTTATTTTCTTGTGGGGTTTATTTTAATTTTTAATATTGTGTTAGAGTCAAAGGTAAAGGGATTAAAAGTAAAATCTCTACTGAAAGCAACCATAAACTGCTACAGTGACAGAAGTTACACATGCAGTCACTGCAAGAAGAAAGAACTCCTGTCAGTTCTAAGGTTTTACATATCAGGAATGATAAAAAAAAAAAAAAGATCCAGTACCAGGTGATGAAGAAAAGCATGTGACATATTAGGGAGTCATTAGCAACAACTACGGCAAATTGCATAAGCAGTGTGTGAAAAACTAAGTATATTCAGTAGCCTGTTGAACCATCTGTAGCAGCTATAACTGTATGACTTCATCAGTCACTCACATCGCTGTGGAGGAACTGTGTCCCACTATTCTTTACAGCGTTGCTTCAGTTCACTGACATTTGTCATTCATTTATGCACAGCTCTCTCAAGGTCCCACCACAGCATTTCAGTTTAATTCAGTTCAATTTTATTTATATAGCGACAAAATCACAACAAACATTCGCCTCAAGATGCTTTATATTGTAAGGCAAAGACACTACAATAATTAAACTATGTAATTATAATGTGGCTAAACATCTCCACTTTGGTCTCATCTGTTCAAAGGACATTGTTCCAGAAGTCTTGTGGTTTGTTCAGATGCAAAGATTTCCAAAGGGTTTGAAAGCCTAAGCCGTGCTGCCATGTTCTTTTTAGAGAGAAGGGAATTTCTCCTGCAACCCTTCAAAAAAAAGCCATAATTGTTCAGTCTTTTTCTAACTGTGCTGTCATGAACTTTAACATTTAACACACTAACTGAGGCCTGTAGAGTCTGAGATGTACCTCAGATGTACCTGGTTTGTTGTGGTTTGTCTGCTTTCATAGAAGTGCTCACACTTGATAATAATCAATTAATTGAAAACATTTGATTGGCTGCAACTTACCCTCTTAATTCCCATAAACGCAGTGATGGTGGACACCACGTCTGTATTTCGGCTCAGTTTTTGTTAAATAAATAATGACACAGTATGTCATGTGTTGCTCATTTTAAGTTGTACCCAATTTACCTCATTTAAAGACCTGCTAAGGACTGAAATATATAAACTATATTTATTCAAAACCTTAGAATCTGCCGAGGGTGTACTTTCTTTTTACAGTTTCTATGTGGCAGACCTCATATACATCAGGACAATTCAGGCATTTTAATCATTTTTATTTATTCATGAATTTGTTTAATCACATAATGTATCTGTAGAACTATGCTTTTTTAGGAGTACTTCTTGGGGAGTAAACATTGCTGGTGTAAACAAACCTTTTACAGCAAACAAAAACATTCAAGTGCCGTCAGTCAGTTCAGGAGCAAGTGTGAATCAGGTGTCACAGGGATTTGGATCAAAGCCAAACGAGTGCTTTCAGTTACACTGACTGATTACAGCTGCTCATTACATGACTTTAAGAGTAGAATAGTACAGGGGAATAAATTAAAACCACATAAGTTAATAGATTCTGGAGTCTGAAAAAGGTACCTTCATCATTAAATATACTAAAATCAGGCATATCTGCATTACATATGATAAACAACAAAGCTGGAGTCTATTCCAGCTGTCATAGCACGAGAGGCAGGGTACACTCTGGACAGGTCGCCAGCCTGTCGCAGGGCTAACACAGAGAGACAGACAATCATTCACCAATTATAAATGATCATAAACGCATTCTGTTTAGCTTTCTTGTCTGCAGTGCTGTATAGATCTTTTTCACTTTAGAGTTTAGACTCTAAAGCAAAGGTGTGATAATGATGCTACATCCCACTTAGGAGTCCTTCTTTTGAGCATGTCGGTTCACTGTAACTTCACTTTAGTGGGACTACGCCATTATTAATTCCACAAGAGTATTGCGAGAAGTCAGAGTGTCTGCCATGAAGAAGGCCTGTCCTGCACTTGCACCTCTTTCTGAATCCATGGGGGCATGGAAAGTGTTTCCTTCCTCTTCATTTAAGCTTAATTACTTCACACTATAAGACATTTTTACAACTTTAGAAAGTGTTTTTTGCCTTATTTTCTTACATACGTCAAACTACCAGCTGTCTCATCTGGTGATATGATTAAAAAATAATAATGTTAATGTTTTTTGGAACTGCATCCTCTGCAGCTTTAAAAGGTGCATTTCTGTGGCGAGTTTGAATTCCTCTTGGTTAAAAAGGGTCCAATGGTAACAGGCTGGGAGAAAATGTACAAAAATCTCTGCATGACTCTCAGCCTCTCCTCAGTCCACATTTGTATTAAATACATGTGTGCCACACTTTGACATAGATGTGTTGGATTATCGAGTCGTCGCACGGTCAACTTTTGTGAATGTGCAGGTTGTTTCCACACTGTGGGCAGGAGTGATGTGCATCTTGCATTCCACGCACCATCAATGGAATGAAACAGAAACCGCAGATGAGCCTGAAACATAAACACAGAGAGCATGGATGAAGCTCTGCTGAAGCTCGTTTAGCACTCAGACATCAAACGCTCCTCTTGTGTGTATTTTTTATCTCACCCTGATAATGCGAGAATGACACACCAGCACCAAGCAGTGGACCCAGGCACATATGTGACTTTACTGGTGACAAGATGGCTGCAGTGTGGGCAGCGTACCAAACCAGGGACTTCTCTCAGATACTGCACCGCAATAGGGACAGGCTGCGGCTGGCTCACTACTGCTGTTGCCTGAGTTTGTCTGCTGCTGACCCGTGGTGTTGCACCAACTGCCATTCAGGGGACAGAGGAGGTTATTAATAGGAGCATGTACACTCACTGACACTTTGTTAGGTACACCTTGCTAATACTGGGTTTGACCCACTTCAGAACTGCCTTAATTATTCACGGCACAGACTCGTTTCAAATTTATTTACATGGCAGAAAATCACAACAACAGTCACCTAACGGCGCTTTATATTGTAAGGTAAAGACTCGTGTGATTGGCATGTGACATGTGATTGGCTGATTAGATATTTGTCAGTTGAACAGGTGTACCTTACAAAGTGGCCTGTGAATGTAAATAGCGGTGAAGAGGTGATGCCAATAGTAAAAATGTAGTCTTATACTTTGAGTAACTGGATGGACTGTGACTCCAGTGCCTTGTCGGGAACCTGAGGACACAGCAGTTGATGCAGGAGCTGGAGCCCGGGCAGGAGAAGCCTGTGGCTGAACTGTAACTTGATCAAACAAAAAGAAATGCTTTAACCTAATACCATTTCTAAAATGGTTAAATGTTAAAATACAGCCACACTCATGTTTCCAGGTTGTTTTTTGCAAAAGTCTATTCACACTGAAATATTTTACCAACATAAAATGGTAACATCTACTTTGCAGCCAACTTTGGTAAGCAGTTATACAGACTGCACATGGACTTAAATTCTTATATTATGAAACCAGTGTGCAGCATTTAGAGAGTGAACAAGTACTGAACTTCAGCAGGTCATCTTGACCATGTCTACATGCCTAAATGCAGAGGTGGGAAGTAACGAAGTACAAATACTTCGTTACTGTACTTAAGTAGATTTTTCAGGTATCTGTACTTTACTTAAGTATTTATTTTTCTG
>JASGAU010411688.1:0-24727 GCA_030220045.1 Australoheros facetus
AGCTTTCAGGCCCCTCTTCTGTGGAACCAGCTCCCAGCTTGGATTCGGGAGACAGACACCCTCTCTATTTTTAAGATTAGGCTTAAAACTTTCCTTTTTGCCTATAGTTAGGGTGACCCTGAACCCTCCCTTAGTTAATGCCGCAATAGGCCTAGGCTGCTGGGGAGTTCCCATGATGCACTGCATGTTTCTTTTTCACTCACCTCTGTTCACTGTTTATACCCCACTCTGCATTTAATCATTAGTTATTATTAATCTCTGGCTTTCTTCCACAGTATGTCTTTTGTCCTGTCTCTCTCCTCTCAGCCCCAACCGGTCTCAGCAGATGACCCCCCCCCCCCCCTCCCTCCCTGAGCCTGGTTCTGCTGGAGGTTTCTTCCTGTTAAAAGGGAGTTTTTCCTTCCCACTGTCGCCAAGTGCTGCTCATAGGGGGTCGTTTTGACTGTTGGGTTTTCTCTCTAATTATTGTTGAGTCTTTACCTTAAAATGTAAAGCACTTTGCAATTATATATGTATAAATATATATATATGTATACACACACACACACATCATGCACATACAAAAATGGAAGAAAAGTATTATATTGCTGCCAACAAGACCCCTCCTTCTTCCCCCACATAATGACATTTCTGTGAGAGCAAAAGAAATGGGCCAATTTTCAAACTCATTACACAGTCTGGTCTCTATAAAGGAATAAAAAAAATAATAATCAGACTACAGAGTGAGTGTAAAGAAGATGAGATTAATAAGGGTCATTAAAAGTGATTATGGATCTAGAGTTTGTGTATACATTTTATGGTTGGTCTGCCCCTTCAGGTGTATCTGGTAGAGGACTTGAGCTTGGAGGGCAAAAAAGAGAGAGAGAGATCTTTCTTTTTTCTACCAGAGGATAGCTCTTTGTTTGTCCACCACTAATTACTGCTCTACCTACAGTTATTATTGGGGCTTGGTACCCAATCTGGGAGTTTGTGCCATAAATTTCTAGTATGCTCAAAAGCATACATAACGCGTATGCTAGCCTATGCTAGACTCCCCCCATGAAGTATGCCCTGGTCAGGATTTGAACCCCTGCCCCCTCTGCTCTAAAGACAGTAACATTACCACTATGCCATAACAGCTGCTGTAGCACTATAAAGCTTGTTAATGTATTGGTTTTTTCTGTGTGTGTTTGTGTGTCTTCCTGGGTGTCTGTTGATGCATGCATAGTTATGTGTGATGTGCGCGTTATGTATGCTTTGAGCATACTTTTTTTTTTATGTGTGTGCATGCATCACCTCAGCCCAAAGCCAAGCTGACAGACAGCTTTCCTCTGAGGAGCCCCTTAGTGTTTCTGATTGATCGTCATAATGCCAAGGTACAGGCCCTGTCCTTGGTGCCTATGCTAATCACAAGCTCATGCATATTTATGAGCTCCTTGGGAATCAACTAGCTAAATAAAGGATGAGGCTGTTGGCTTGGAGCTCCGTTCATTACTGACTCTGATTGATTATAAAAAGGGAAAAAAAATCAGCTTGTAAAGATCTGTGGTTTTTCTTTCTTTTCCCTTATCCTCAGTTCTGGGGTCATAGTGAGAGCTTGTGACATGTACGGTAGGAGACCAAACAGTGGTGACCATTGGTAATCCTTTATAAATGCATTAGGGTGACTCTTACATTTACTCATATTTTATTTGCTACATTTACCTATACACTCTTGAATTTCATAATTCTTGTTTTATGCTTTTTTTCCCAGTTTTGATTGTTTTGTCAATTACTAGTGTTTTTTTATTATTTATTTACATAACTGAAATAAGGCAGTAAAAAGCTGATACTGATTTGTTTATTTTTAAGCAGCTTATGCGTCTCTCTTTCCTGTGTGATTGCTGTAATTCTTCAGGACAATGTTAAAATCCATATTGAGATCATACCCTGGGATGATCTTATATTGAATCTCTTCCAACGAGGCCAGTGACAACAATATCAAAAGACAAAAATGTACATTATACATTAATCTGTTGTGCAACTTCTATGCGCTACAGATTTAAACACACATTTCTGCCTTTGGATGTGCACACGATTTTATGCATCTAGTCCCTGTTTATGGATAAGCAATATGGGGTTTAATTTTTTAAAAGAGCAATAAAAAAAAAAGTGTTGTTTAATATCCCAAAACATTAAAATCTTATGTTGCAAACTTAAAGAGATGATGATTATGATGATGGAGGGAAGTCAGGTCCCTCAGGCATTAAGAATTTCTCTGGAACTTAATTATTGCATCAAAATCAGAGGCTGTAAAGTGAGAGATGAGCTCACATTCAACATTTTGGTCCCTTTATTTCATGTTAACCACATTTCAAACAACTAAACAACCAATGGTAATGGCATCACCAGATCTAAACAGCAGTTTGCTAGACAAATAATCAGAATGATTATATAAAAGAAACGTACAAATTCAGAACAAAAAAAAAAAAACCTCTAAAAGGACATTAAAAAAAATACAATACATATGAAGAGCCATGAATCAAGTCAATAAAATAAAGCCTCAGTGAAAAAAGGGATCAAGATATCCAGCATTCACATTGTCTTCAATACAGCACTCTTACTGTTTTGATAGGTCCATTAATGAGCCTGACTGGACTCAAGCAAAAAAAAAAGAAAAAAAAGAAATAAATAAGTGCAAGCACAGACTGAACAGTTTGCTACAACATTTAACCACAAGTGTGTCAGTTCGTCCCATAAGCGCTGAAAAATTCACTAACAAAACAAAAGCTCATCAGGTGCTGACCTTGAAATCATTCTAAAATATCTAATGTATCTCAAAGTAGTCATACTTGCTGATATGAGGAAAAAAAGCAAATCAGGTAATTGGCCACAATTAGGTGTTTTTAATGCATTGGTACATAAGACTTCATGTTGTCTAGATCAGATCTACAGTGTTTGAAAATTAAGCCCTTAATCTGGTCCTTTAATCAGAATGTGTTTTAACCCCCAGAGGTAAAAACAAATCTGAAAATAGTATCAGCTTCTGACTCAGCGCAGTTCAGAGGGTGCCAAAATAATTACAGGTGGTGTATCCATAACATGAGCTTTTGGTTTAGTCTTCTTCACGTCTTTTAAATTGGATAAGAGAGAAATGAGAGTCTGAGCAGATGAGTGGGAGATAATGGGGAGCCGAGGTCAATGCCATGCATAATTCTCATTAACTCCCACTCTCCCGCACGTTCTATAAGCTGCACAGGCATCCAAACTATTAGCCATGTTGACTGTTTTTCACCCTCGGGTCAATCGCTAACTGAAATCATTTCCTGTTAGTGAGTTTCTCAAATGTATTTTTAATACTTCAGTGACCTTGGTGTAAAGCAGGCATTGTTTCCAAGAGAAAGGCAAATGTGACCTTGTGACAGATTTCACAATGGGGGAGGGGGGGGATTGCTGCTGATCAGTTTGATCTAAATGAACGATACAGCAAGTTTAACTCATTTCTAATTATTCTGAATGATTCTGTTTCGAATGCAAACAGTTGTCTCATCAGTGAAAACTTGCAACAATATAGAGCAGGTTAAAATCAGATCATCTGATCTAAAGCAGATTACTACATCTGCAAGCGACACAGTTATTGAAAAATTTCCATTACCTGCGCTCAGTTAAGTGTGATTGCTGTAACATAATTGAGTCCTGATTTCAGTTAAGAATTTACCCAAAGCTGTTCAGTGTCCTTCCAGCAGTTTAAATGTTCCAAAAAGAACGAACCTGCTGCCAAAGTACAACAAGTTACATTTTGTATAGTTTTGGCGGGAATTTGGGAATTTATTTTAAACAAATTGTAGTGCAGTTGTTAATACGTTTGAGATGTAGTATTATCCTGTACCAAGAGTATCACAATAAAAAAACAAACAAAAAAAACCTCTCATATTTTAGAAAAGTTATTCTGAATGTGGCGGCATTAGCTAAATATGAAAAAATATGTCCTGACATTTTAGACCTTTCTAAGAGGACAGTCTGTGGTATGGTAACACAATGACATTAACCCAGATCTTTAGAGTCAGAGTGTTTTGAAATAACATTAATTTGTAATGCTGATGTTTGCCTGCTTGTTTGTTTGTTTGATTGTGGTTGTCTTATCCTATTTACAGTAAGGGTGGATGCACACTAAAAGATTTTAATAGGACTGTTTTTTATTTTTTATTTTAAGCCATCCAAAAACATCAATGAAGCTGTCACCGTCCCACTGAAAAATGCTGGGACAGCGACGAGACTTGGCCTTAAAGCCAAAGCATCTTTTTTTTTCTTTGTTATTCTTTTTCACGACATCTCTTCACTCCACTGATTGTAGCTCATAATTTGTTACTTATTTTTGTGTTTTTCTAAACAACTGCACTCAGCGAATGTAAAACCATGGCATAAAAAAAGTTACAACTATGCTGACATTTTTTTTTCAGGCCAATTACAGAATTACAGAATCATTATAATTAACTTTTACTTAGCAAAAGGGAACCAGAATCAGCGTGTGTGTGTGTGTGTGTGCGTGCGTGCGTTCGTGCGTGTGTGTGTCAAAGGAAAAAAAGGCAGAAATACTAACAGTGTTTTTGCTTTGATCCGGCTCACTGAGCTAACGGAGTCGTGGTCAACAAACTGTACATTTCCATTCACTTTGAAAGTTACCAAAAAAAATCTTCCAGTGGGCATCCAGCCTTCAGAGGGAGACAACATTCAAGGCGTAGTATATCTAAAAAGGAAATACTGTACAATAGTCACATCACAGCCCAGCAGAGAGGACAGAGAAATAGAGAAGGAAAAGTGGTGCTTCTTTTAAACATTTCATTTAGTGTTTTTCTTTTTTTAAATGTATTTTTTTCTTTGTACAAGCATATAAAGTCCCCAGTCTTGCTGAAGCAAACAGACACATTAAAATCACCAGTGTGCATGTTTGTTGCCTTTTCCCCTCTTCTGTACAGGTTGTCGTGTGTGTTGACGCAGGCACACATATAGATACATACTTCCTCAAATATGCAAGCATGCCCTTTCTTACACACACACACACACACACACACACACACACACACACACACACACACACACACACACACACACACACACAGGCTTGGTTGGATTCAGGTCAACACAAAGTATTGCACCCTGTGTTTCCCAGTGTTGCGTTGAGAATGACAGGCAGAGTCAAATGGCCAATAGGAATCCAGATGTTTAGCCCACACCTGATCAGAAGGAGTTGAGCGCTTCCAGAGCCACCTCGTAGCAGAACTTGTATTGTTCCTGTGTAGGAATAGAACAACAAGCAAGGCTGAGTCACAACATTATTGAAATTAGGCTTTCTTCCCCCAAACTCTAAATATAAATGCATAGCTTCACTCTCAGCTTGGCTTCAAACATTTAAACTTCAAACATTGACTTGTTCTCTGTTTATGACCCACTCAGAACTCTCAGGTCATCTTTTAAATGTTCCTAGAATCAGATCCAAGTATGCTGAAGGTGCTTTCACTTACTGTGGTCCTGTTCTTTGGAAGAAGCTGCCTGCTGACCCGAGATCAGTTACATCTGTGCTGACGTTCAAAAACTTTTTGTTCACACGGGCCTGCACTTAATACCTCTTTCTGTGTGTGTGTGTGTGTGTGTGTGTGTGTGTGTGTGTGTGTGTGTGTGTGTGTGTGTGTGTGTGTGTGTGTGCGCGCGCTGTTTTCACTGCCTTAAGGCATAGTAAACCTACACAGGCTTTTACGTTTTTATCTTCTGTGTTAAGCACATTGAGGTTATGTGTAATGAAATGTGCTATATAAAAAAAAATTGCTATTTATCTCCAAACCAAACTCTTCACTCAAAACTACACTTTAATCCGAGTATAGCATCAAGTCACTTCTGGTCAGTTAGAGGGGATTATTAATCAGTTTCAGCTGCTTTGTTATTAATGTAACTAACAACAGTTGCACTAGAGGGGCAACAATAAGCCAGGCTAAGGTGGATGAGGTGGAGGCCACTGACATTTTTCCCTCCTCTTCTTTTCGAACTGTTTGTTTTTTTTCACTAGTTCTGCATTTGGCTAGGGTCAGTGTCACCACTGGTAGCATGAGGCCATACCTGGACCCTACAGAGGTCGCACAGGGAGTTCAACTCCTCATCAATACATGTGACTGTCAAAAGGTTTGCTGTGTCTCCCAGCACAGTCTCAAAGCATGGAGGAGATTCCAGGAGACAGGCAGTTATTCTATGAGAGCTGGACAGGACTGTACAAGGTCCTTAACACCGCTATCTGCTCCTTTGTAGAAGAATGAACAGGATGAGCACTGCAGAGCTACAAAATGACCTCCAGCAGGCTCTGACCAAACAATCAGAAACAGACTTCAAGAGGGTGGCCTGAGGGCCTAATGTACTCTAGTGGGCACTATGCTCACTGTCCAGCACTGTGGAGGCCAGTTAGCATTTGTCATGAAATACCAGAATTGGCAGGTCCACCACTGGCACCCTGTGGTTTTCACAGATGAGAGCAGGTTTACCCTGAGCACATGTGACAGACGTGAAATTGTCTGGAGAAGCCGTGGAGAACGTTATGCTGCCTGTAATATCATTCAGCATGACTGGTTTAGTGATGGTCTGGGGAGGCATATCCATGGAGGGACACACAGACTTCAACAGGCTTGGCAACGAGATATCGGGATAAAATCCTTGGATCCATTTTCAGACCCTACACTGGTGCAGTGGGTCCTGGGTTCTTCCTGGTGCACAACGATGCCCAACCTCATGTGGCGAGAGGCAGTTCTTGGAGGATGAAGGAACTGGTACCTCTGACTGGCCCCCACACTCACCTGACCTAAATCCAGTAGAACACCTCTGGGACATTGTGTTTAGATTCATCCAACACCGCCAGGTTGCACCTCAGACTGTGGAGCTCAGTGATGCTCTGGTCCAGATCTGGGAGGAGATCCCCCAGCACACCATCCATCAACTCATTAGGAGCCCCGACATTGGCAGGCATGAATACAAGCACGTGGGCCACACAAACTACTGAGAACCATTTTGAGTTGCTGCAATTAAATTTTGGTAAGATGGACTAACCTGCCACATTTTTTCACTTTGATTTTCAGGGTGTCTTTGAATTCAGCCTCTGTAGTTTCACTTTCATCAAATAATGTGGCATCCTTTCATTCCTAATGCATCACATGATCCATATCAGTATAGATATTCAGCATGATTTTTTTTTCCATTGAGATCTGATGTGTTTTCAAAGTGTTCCTTTAATTTTAAAAATAATGTCTCCCCTTGAAAAACAACTCTTCTCATGATGAGTACGACGTGTGGGTAAACTAAACTAACCCAGTGCCAAATCTTTATGATACGAGCTTTGTTTTTTCATTACTGCCCAGCTGTGATGATGTGTAAATTATAATGCTTTGTACATGAGTATATGGTGTAACCAGTGATATATGCTTGAGGATTTATGTGCAGAGCTTTCAAATATGAAATCCGCAGTAACTGTGTGGAGAAATGGGCCTTTGGGTAGACGGTATCATTGATTGGAAAATTTGGCCAAGTTATATTATCCACAGAATTCAGAACAAATGCAATTGTTACTTTCTTAATCTGTGTTTGAAAACAAAGATTGTCAAATAAACCTACATTTATTAGAACTTTTTTTTATGTTTATTTCATTGAATAGGAACACAGTTTGAACACAATTTTGTAAAACAGCTGCTCTGCCTAAGTTGATACACATATATTCCCTGAATATATCCCACAGTATGCAGAAAGTGGCTGTCAAGATCAAGTGACTCAAACTCAGGGAAGACAATAAAATAACTGCTGAAAACAAAACGAAAAACATTTTAAGAAAAATGTTTGAAAACTTGCTGGAATTGGTACTGAACACTTAGATATGACTTTTAAACAATGATCCAAGGGAATATACGAGGTCATTGGGCAATAGAAACAAATGAAATCATAAAAACATGTTCTTAGAAACTGATGGAGTGAGCCAAAATTACATTTCCACTGCAATCAGCCGAATTTCATAGCTCTTAATGAGACTTCTTTATGACTAAATACATCGTTTTGTCTGACCGGTCCATTTTTCTCATTCATTGGGTGTTTTTAGATGTTTTGCTATAACCTGTGACTGCCATAAACCCTCTTGACATTAGTATTATGCTACTCCAGAATACTGTGATATCGTTCTGATTTATTATTCCTTACATACTGCAAGACCAGACAATTTGCTTGAAATCACTGCAATCACATCACATCTGAGGTATCAATATATATTTTTTTTAATCTCTGGGAAACCAAAAGCAGGAAGGTAATCATGCTAAAAAGGCATCTCATTTCTTTTTTCCCAGGTTTGAGGTTTAAGGTTCCCAGAACCCACATCTGTGTTTTATGGTGAAAGAAAGAAAAAAAACGAAAAGAAAACGCAGCCAATCACAATTAAATCTTCACTTCCCCCAGTAAAGGAATAAAGCTTTGGTAAATACTGAAAATTGACTATTATAATCCATTTACCTTGCATCTGTGAGCAGGTGTGCTTTAGTTCATGGGTGTGAGTAACAAATTGAGAAATTCTTTACAAAGGAGATGAGGAAAGCACTGAAACAGCTGTGACCTGTTTGTCTGTGTGGATACACATTTTTGGTAGCGTGTGCATACTTGCATGTTTGCTCACCAAGCTGAGTTCTGATTCTATATGAATTCCTGTGATATCATGAGATCTAAATGTAATAAAATACAGTACAAATAAGTTCGCAGCTCTTTTATATGGCTATTTTATGGACTCTACCACAAGTATTTCCAAGTAACAATTCAAAATATCATGTATACGATAAGATAAACAAAAGGAGATGTTTGGACACAAATGAGAGATCAATTTCAGACTTATAATATAGTAAATCCCAAATTTGACTTTTAAAAATTTTCCTGGGATTTTGAAGACATTAAGCTGACAGTAGTCACAAAAATTTTAACAATTTTGTTGGCACGTTAACATATTCTTGTCAAAATATTACAATACTAGTCACGTTTTTTTCCCCTCATTGCTATCGTTTATGTGTTATTACCCTCTTTGAATTCCAGTCTAATATTTCCCAGATATACAAATACCACTAACAAGCTGTAAATGTTTGGTAAGATTAATATTACCAGTTGTGTAAATCTCAGTTTAGCACTTTTTTAAACTAAGAAATTCAAGAAAATACATTTCCATCCACTTACATAACGGCAAAATGTTTCAGTGTCATCATCACCCAATAAAATCTGTTTGTTGTGAATCCTTACCATAGTCTCCACCATATTGGTCTTGTTGTTCCTCAGTGTTTTAACCGTGTGGAAAACATCCACGATATTCTGCTGCTGGATCATCTCATTGATGCTGCAGATGGCACAGAATGTTCCAGAACGCCCCCCACCAGTACTGCAAGGGAGGAGGAAGTAAAGGAGACATGGGCTCTTCAGTATTAATCATCATCTTCAGTCTGGAAACACTGATGTAAGCCTATAAAATCATACTGAGGTCAAAAAGAAAACCGAAGAGGGAATATTAGAATATTAGGAACGGGTTTTTTTTGTTTGGTTTTTGCAGAACAGCAGAAACGTGCTTTCCTCTGTTTTTCTGGATCACCCTGGTTATTAAAACGTGTTAACTTCAAATTTAATATTCCTCACATGCTTTTCTCTGAATATTTCTTTCCTCTCTGCTTTGCTGCATGCCGGTCTTTAAACCCATCCATCCATTTTCTTAACTGCTGATCACACCAAGGTTGCAGGACAGTCATTAAATAATGTTTTTAAATCTCATGAGCCTTCAAACATTCACTGGAAATCAAGTAAAACATACAAAACAGGATATAAAAAGTTCAGTTAGTTTGCTTGTTGTGATGCCATTTAAAGTGTGGTGTGTTTAAGGAATGGTGTCTGTTCAGTAAAAGGCAACGCTTTAAGTGAATATAAGGAAAATGGATTCAAGTCTTTCTTTAGATTCAGTTTGGTGATTGCATTTAAGTCTGTGTAGTCGTTCCAATGTTAGTGCAAGTATTTGATATCTGAAATATAAGGACAACATTTTTTTTGGACAAATTGTGTGCACATACATATTTATATACCTAGCAAGGATGAAATAATGTGAAAGACAAATCGAGGAAAAACTGAGTTTTCTCAGAAAAGCAAATCACTGCAGAGAGTAAATCGCTTCGTGAAAGCAAAATTAGAGATATTAGATGTCTCTTAATGCTACCTAAAAGAAACAAGTATGACAACAGGAGCAGAGAAAAAGGCTTTAAGGGACAGAGAGTGACAGAGTGAGAACTCAGTAAAAAGAAGCCGTCACTGCTCAGAGAAAAAGACCCACTAATGGGCTTTAGAAATTTGAATAAATGTGTTCAACTTAAATCAGCCTTTATGAACACTTTATACAGATGGCACTTTGCTGTGATGGATGCAGATCCAGCAATGCAAACATATTTGTGTATACGATATATATACTGTGTGTTTACTGGCTATGTGCCCCAATCAGCAGTCAGCGCTCTGCCAGTGAGAAGTCAGACCACCCACCATGAAAACAGCTCCAGACTTTCCCATCTCACTTGGTTCCAGTTGAATTCCTTCAGTATTGAGACTGAATAAAACATTTAGGTACTGTGAGGTGGAGTGACAGCCATCACAAAAATCACCCACTGTCTACCTATTCTGCATTAGTGATGCCGGGGCTGCTGCAGCTTGCTGTCCAGTCAGAATAGCTTTGTTAGAGCTGGTCACTGAATTTTTTGAAAGTCTATAATTTAATCCTTTCAAAAGTGCATAAGAAATTATAGAAAATGTTTGTTGCTGTCTCAGAACCACTTAAACAGTAATTTCACTCTGCATATTGCTTTGCATACATATACAGTGCACCAGTTTTGAATGTTAGCAGTTGCAACTAAAAGTTTAAATGCAAAAGTTAGTTTTTTAGACACTTTCTTCAGTGTCGATCTAATTTCTAGGGTAAGGGAGAAAAAAATTAAAGCAAATACATTATATATCAGTCCTGTCAAATACATCTTAGGGCTAAAATATATTAATATTATGAAGTACTGAACAACAACCAGCAAATAAAGTCAGACTGTCAAGACTCGAGTGGTAGTACGGGTGAAGAAAAATCAACTAGTTTTATATAGAAAAGCACCAGATATGAAAGGAGTTCGTTAACTCGATAACTGAGTGTCAAACAAAAATTATAAATTCCATCTGAAAGCCATTACTCATGTACAGTCACATTATAGTGTTGGCTAGATTACAGCAGCCTAATGTGAATATGGAATATTTAAAAGACTGTTTGCTGTAATTTGCTTCTAAACCCATGCTGATGTTTATTTCAGTAAATAAAAGATCATTTTTGCTTCATCACAATTATCTGCCCATTGTTTCCATTGATTAAGATAACGCAGCACTCAACTCAGTACCTTGGATGTGTCTGAGCATTGACTATAACCATGATAGTCTAACCCTCATGATCACTGACAGCCCTGACCCTAAATCTAACCTTAGGCAATCAGAAAATTGAATTTGTGTTTTATTAAATTCTTCTCTCATGTCTTGGCAATCAGGAGACAAAGAACTTAATCATTCTAACATGCATCAAAAAGCCGCCCACTGTTTAACTATTTATGCAGTGTTTACTTCACACCCACAGTTTCAGGGGAAATATTGTGAGTGGAAAACTTTGAGCAATTGTGAAACTAAACACTACACAGTGAAGCTACAGAGGAAAGGATGTGGCAGTCACTGCTGGTGGTTAAGTGCTCTGTAGGAGAGAAATTCATATTTGATTTAAATGAATTGTGACATACTTGAAACCACATTACTCTAGATATGAACTGCTGCATGCTATGAATATTTTACTGGTTTGTTAGAAAAAGACAGCACCCTGTTTCTATTACTTTACTTTATCTAATATCTATACAGCTTCAGATAAATACAGCAAGGGCATATTGGTGCATTAAGTGCGCTGCTCCTCACTATGTTCGAAAAGCTGTGATTTGCTGAAAATGAGACACATGCTCATCATTAAAGACACGTCAAACTCCGACCTTCAGGACAAGTGAAGAGCAGAAAAAGAATCTATTTTCACCAGCTACTGATTGAACCGTCATGTTTCTACTTATCGTTGGTATTACTGAGTCTGTGAAAGCAATAGCTGGGCTTGATTAGCCAGTGTACCTGTCTTTAGCCAGAAACAGAGAAAGCCTGCATCTGTCACATTTACTGGGTTTGAGCAATCCCCCCCCACCCACCCCCACCCAAAAAAATGATCTTACTATCTTAATTTATTAGCTAGTGTTTTAATTTCGTACAAAATAATTTTATTATAAATTAATAGATTTGCATAGAAGGAGTGTTAAAATAGCAGTCAGTTTGGACACTTAATTTATAGTGATGTAAAGAGTTCAGTCCATTAAAATTTATCCTAGGTGATGGATGAGGGTCAAAACATGTGATGTGCACCTCTGTTAGCATAATGCTGCATGATGTGAGGGTTAATAGTTGCATTGCATATGTTTCTGTAGCCACAGAGGCTGTTACCAGTTTCAGCCTTAAAAAATTTAGACTTTCCAGTGGAAAACACAGGATATTCATGAGCACATAGTGATACAGAGGTTGACAAAAATATTTGACAGGTTATTTTACGAGGGATATTTCATTTTTAAATGATTACACATAGCCTATAATCTACACGTAATGTTTGAAATTGGGACAGGAATGTTTTTTTCTGCCTCTTTTTGTCTCACACAGAAAGAAAAAAAAGTAAAGGGTGAAAAGCAAAAAAAAAAAAAAAACAGCAAGAAAATAACAAATCAATGCCTGATTGATTCTGATTGGTCCAATGAGCTGTGACACAGGGAGCTGATTGGATGAGCACCATAGCTGTGCTCTAGGCAGCGTTTAGAGGGTGTGTACGTGTGTTATTGTTAGCAAAGTTGTAATCTCTCTTCTATAGATTTTACAGCTCCTGTTTCCCTCCCTCATTATCAGCTCCATTTGCTCTGCTTAAACAGGAATCGTACGGAGCCGAGCAGCGTTTTTATAGCTGTGTACCGTCACACACTCATGTCTGTTTTATAATAAACATTATTTAGCTTTGTTTAAAATACATTTGGTAAAAATAGAACTAGCAGCAATGCATCGCAGCAAACATTGTACATAAAAAACAGACATTTGAACATAGTATGAATACATACATGCAGGCATGTGGTTGATCCATAACGCATCAACATGATCATACAAAACAATACAGATGACTGATGACCTTTTTGCAACTTGACACATTCCAGGTTTTTAATGCCATGGCCATCATTTATATTTAACTAAATTAATTCAATTCAATTTTCAATTCAAGTTTATTTATATAGCAACAAATCACAACAAACAGTCATCTCGAGGCAGAATTTATTATTGTTTTCTTGAAGATGTGTATATATGGCTCTATGAATGTGTGTTTCTGTGTATGAACATTTGTCTTAAAGCGTGTATGTGTTCTTTTAGAGAGAGCGGGCCTGCTTCATAGTCATCTGTCTCTTTCTGTAACACAAACACACACTTTTAAAGCACATTCGTCTTTCTCTTTGTGTTGATGTGTTATCTCAGTGAGCAGCGACTGCTCCAGTCTACTATTTCATCATGTTTTCAAGTATGTGTGTCCGCGTGTGCCTGTGTGACTATACTCACAGGCAGTGCACCACAGTCCTCCCGTCTCCTCCGTCATACTGTTCCTGCCACTTAGCCAATCTCCTGACCAACTGGAGGATGGAGCGCTTAGAGAGAGGCGTGTCCCTATAGGCCGGCCAGCCAATAAACTGGAAATGCTGCACCAGGCGGTAACCATCTTGCGGCTGAGAAGAGAAACAGATTAGGGGTTTTAGCACTGCTGACATAGCTGTTATCACAACAATCAACATCATGCTGTAATTCCACGGAGGCATTTCAATTTCACACACAGAGATATTCCTAATGGTATGTTTGTCAGAACGGAGACTAAAATTGAACAATGAGCCCCACTTTAGGAAATATATCTGCATCAAAAATGCCTGTTTGTGGAAAGTTGGAGGAAACCCTGGAGAAATACAACAGAGTTGGTTTAGGCAGATGGTACCAGTTTTCAGTTGTGGTCTCTTTTGCTAATATTGTGCATAATATTAGCTATCCATTCATTTTCCTATCTGCTCATTTATGTTATTTGTTACCAATTGAGGGTTGTGGGGGTCTGGAGACTATCCCAGCTGTAGGTTCCCAGCAGGCGAAAAGGAGGGAACACCCTGGACAGGTTGCCAGTCGAAGGACCAACACAGACACAGAGCCATTCACACCTATGGGCAACTTAGAATCACCAGTTAACTTCGCATGCATGTCTATGGACTGTGGGGGGGAAGCCAGAGTACCTGGAGAAAGCATGCAAACGCCACACAAAAGGACCCCAGTCAGCCGGTGGATCCGAACCCAGGACCTTCTGGCTGTGAAGCACTGCTTCATCATGCCACCCTAATAATATTATTCTTTGGCTAAACTGATACAGAAAGCATTTTTTAAATATTAGCAGGCTTTTGTGCTCCAATTAGTTCTTGTTTTTGAAAAAATGTCTTTTGAAAAGAAACAGGCCTGGATTCAACAATGATGATAGCTCGTTATGTTTAATTCAATTTCATGGCAGACGTGGCATGTTTGCAGTCGTCTGGCCCAAGGCAAGTGGCATGTACCAAGTAAAATACCAAAACCCACCATCACTGTCAGACTGATTTACTGCTGTTTGTCACAAATGCATATGCACACTGACATTTACACACGAACCAAACAAATACAGCAGTATCATTTTTTTAATACCACTTTCTTCCTGCTCTTCTCAGCACACCTGCCGTGTACTTCCTTCCTCTTTTTCCTCCTTCCATCTCTCCTTTACTCTAATTCCTTGTCATCTTTCTCCAAATTTTCCTCATCAACCACACCAATTAATGCCAATCTTGAATNTGTGCCTTCATGCTGCTCTGTTCCTCCTATTTGTTTGTCTTGTAAACATTTTTCTCCCTCCCACTTTTTCACTGTTTCCCTCCCCGTTTGATGGCTTAGTGTTTGCCGATACAGACTCGGCTGGGTTGGAGCTGCTCTTGCAGTGTGAGATGTGCTGTTATGGCAATGATATGAGCCATTTCACACTGGACTGCTGATGTGTTAAAGAGAAGGAGACAGAGAGAATATAGATAGGGTAGTGGGGAGTTCTCCGAGTGCTACATGTGGGAGCATGCAGATGACAGGGCACCACCCATCATGGATGGGTAAAAAAAACAAAAAGAACAAAATGAGATGAGATGAGAGGAGAGGGGAGGAGAGGAGAAGAGAGGAGGGTAACAAGAGGAGGCAAGAGGATAGGAAGGGGAAAAAAGGAGAGACAGAAGTGAAATGGGAAGAGAGGTGCATGAAGGTTGGAGAAGACGAGAAGGAAAAAGATGATAACAGCAGATTTTTTTGTTTTTTTAATAATCTGTCATTATTGTACCACATTCAATGGGATTCAGTTAGCCTCGCTGCAAAAGAGATGCCATAAATTGGTTTTGCTACTGCCTGCTGGGTAGTAAAGGTAACATGAAATGAAAAAAGTGGCTTTCCTGTATTGTTATGTTGTACTCTACGGTATATTGTTCCACTATCTATTGTTATGATTTGAACTTTAAACGTATTTTGTATTCAAACTAAGTGTCAGGAAAGTTTCTAAATTATGCTTGTCAAATAATAGAGACCCAAGAAATCCGCAACACATATTTTATTAGGGAGAGGCTTTAAAACACTAAGGCTCTCCATGACTGTGAATTTAGTGATTATTACAGTGTCATTAAAAAAATCCACCCCTGAACTTGTAATCTGAAAACTGTCAAGGAGGAAAGGAAAAGAGAAAACAGAGAGACTAAGATTATCAAAGTGTGTTTTAGGACACTGACTGAAGACAACCAGCCGTCTCCTCTCCTCAGTGATCAACAAAATCAAGCAAAATCTCTAATAAAAAAAAACATTAACTCAAAAAACAAAAAGTATCATATGAAATATGTCAGCTTTTAGTACCCTCGCCATGTTGCAGATCCTGAAGATTCGGTTGATGATATCTTCATCAATGTCTGCCGATATGAACTCCACTTGAATCGGACCGTAGCAGCATGAATTTTTTTCTGGCCAGTACTGCATACATAACTTTAGAAAACAAAGACAAAGGACAGAAGAAAAAGATGAAATTCAGAAGAGAAAAACAAACCGCTCAGAAAAAACAAAGTCCACCAGGTCCAACAAGTACATTTCAGCATATGAAAAAAATAATACACTCTGCAGGGTCAAAGTGGGACAAGTTTCATTTCCTGGCCAGATCCACAAAGAAAGAATTCCTGCTGCAACCATAACACAGTAACAGGAACAAGAACAAACAGCAATACATACAAATTAACGAGACAGGCGATTAATGGACTGAATTTTGTTGTGGAAATAATCCTTTAACGTATCCTTCTCCCCTCCCCGTTGGAGAGTCGTTAGCGTCGTGGGGAAAACAAACAAACAAACAAAAAATAGCACAGCAGAGAGAAGAGGCAAAATTATGAAGCATCAAGAGATTTTTGTTACAGCCAAATCCAAAAAAAAGGTGACAGTTGATGCTCTAAGAGCATTAACCAAAGACGTTGTTTGGGTTCAATCGTGTTTTCATTGAGTTTGGAAGAATTATAGTTTTGATGAATGAATAAGTTCATGTGGAGCTCCATTCTGATCAGTAAAAGCAGAAAAGTAACCGAAATGTTTTATTCTGAGTTGACATGAAACTAAATGCTAATGCCCTTTATTTTTATTATGATTTATATGGTGTATCACATATGTGACACATATACATGTATATATAATGTGTGACATTTTACTTCATGGCAATTCTTATGTTGTGAATTGAATTTTTTTTCTGGGTAGCCGATTGTGCTGGCCAGTTTTCTGGGTGCTCGGATAAGGCTCGGATCCACCCCCCCCACACCCCACCCCATCCCCCAAACCCGTGTGGTGGCTGTGGACAACGTGCACAGGAGCCATGGGATAGCAAGCCTGACACATGGACTCAGACTTAAAGGACATTATAGCCGCTGAGTTAACATGATGTGGTTTGATGCTGCTTGTAAGCACACTGCTTTAGTGCTCCACTGTTTCAGGACAGGAGTTCCATGTCACCGTTTGATTAGAAGTGATCAGACTGACAGTGAATTGCACTGAAAGTGTAATAATAACCTTCTGGATTGTAACACTACATGCGCTTATATTCCAATGCTAAATTTTCTTGTTTTGAGTCGAATGGTAAATGTTACCACAGGAGTACCACAGGAAGGAGCGGTGGTGGACAAAGTGCTGCTATAGTAACGTCAATATAGAATAATATGCAGTAACCTTTTGAGACGCTTGTTTTTAGCTGGTTATATTCTGTACAAACACCACACTGGCTTGTGGTTATTGAAGCAGCTCTCAAATGCACCTGCTGTCACATTCTGAGGTTTTTGTATAAATGTGGTCCAACAATTCTCAAACTGATGTTGCAGTTTT
The DNA here is from genome assembly GCA_030220045.1 of Australoheros facetus. Lineage (NCBI taxonomy): Eukaryota > Metazoa > Chordata > Actinopteri > Cichliformes > Cichlidae > Australoheros > Australoheros facetus. Next base: position 17,551 of record JASGAU010411688.1, read on the forward strand.
TTTGGCCAACGTTAAAGTTTTAGTGGAATTTCAAAGTCAAAAAAGGGGTTAAATAAGTAAAAATGGATGACAGTGTTACAGTACAGGCCTTGGACAGCATGTAGCCTTTGTGATGTTTGAATGTTTGAAGTTTTACATTAAATTTTTTTGTGGAATACATGCCGACACCAAGGCTATGCCGATAGCGCGACTTTTTCTTGGAGCTAATAATCATAAAAACATGGATGGAAACAATCATTTAAAGTAGACCTACTCTGGTTTACTTTGACATTTTTAAAAAAATCATTTGAGTACATTTTTCAGGCTATCTAATGGTACAGTCAGTGTCAGGTCCTGCTGTATAGTGTCTTTTTCTTTAGTTAGACAAAAACAAGACAAATAGGTACAGAATATGTTTGTGTGTCTGTGCCTGTACCTGTGCTGCATCCATTTCATTGAGCATTACAATGGAGGAGCAGTTGTAGTCAAACACCAACCTCCAGAAGTCACCCATGGTGTTGGGCAAAGGATGCTGAGTAACTATGAAGGCCGCTGGCTGTTTGTGGCTCTAGAGTGATGAACCAGAAATGAATATCAACAAGCACAATACAAACTATAAAAAGCGTTGGCATACACATTCAGATGTTTAAATAAAAACTTACGTCCATTAATGCAGCATTAATGTAATTGGAGCTCTCTCCATCCACAGATATGAGGAAAGGCAGGCATCGGTCTGCTGGTAGGACGTCCATACTGCGGTTCTTGTCATGGTTTCTCGGTAGCAAACCCACACTGCAGTCCTCTGGACGGACTCTAGGGGTCACTATGTTCAGAGTCTGATGGGCAGAAAAGCAATGAATTGGACCCACTTCAACCTAACATGAACCTCCACTTTCGCACCAGCAGCTAGGGACTTTGTTTAAACGTATGTGTGGTGAATGTTCCCAAAAATGTTTGTGCTCACCTGGAACTCATCTTTGATCTGGCTGGAGTTGGTCTGTGGGTCCAGCCTGCTGATGTTGTAGTAAATGGCTCTGAACTCGCACACTGGTATGGCCGTGTTTCCACACAGACACGCTTCCAAGATGGCATCGTGAACAAACACGTACTGTTCCTGCACCATGAGCAAAATGAATTCAGTTTCCTTTTCAGTGAAATAAAACACAAATCTGTGGCTACTCTGGGCCACTATGGCAGTCCGAGGGCTGCAGGCAGGTTCGGGACTGTGTGCTTGGACTGGCATCGTGGCTCAGAGTAGCTGTAAGCAATGACACCTCCGGAACAGATGATGGGCTGAGCTGTATTCAGGCTTTTCAAGTTGAAAACAAACATCCTGATGTGAAAGCAACTCTTGCTCATTCTGTGTATGAACATTATTTGTATGCCTGTCCTCTTCTGGGAGCCTGAAAGTGATTTAAAAGGGCGCAGTGCTTTGCTAGTGGTGCTTCTGTGGTCTGGATCAAGCATGTTCTTTGTGTTCCAACTCACTAGCTTGTGTTAAATGCATCAGCTACCATGAGCTACAGCAGTCACTGTGCATGCTAATTTGCCACTATCTCTTTCTGTCTCCCTATCGTGGCATTTTTATCTGGGGTTGGCTCCGTTTTTATTTCCGTGTTACTTGTTTCCTCTCGCACTTGTGTTTGTCTGCTGCTTCTCGCTTTTTCAATTTGCTTCTCACTTTATCTCTCAGTCTCTCTCCGCTGAATGTTAATTGTTGCCCTTGGAGCAGAGAAGAGGCTTTAAAAGCATCACTGAAATGACCTCTCCTGGCCATTACCTATGCTAGTGACATGCACAGACACGTTTGCGTGCAAAAACACATGTATACACACATGCACGTCACATACTGATACGTTTACGCACACTCTTTTTTTTTTTTTTTTTTTCCCCTGTGCCTTTTAAAAGATTAATTGCTTTGTGTTGTGTGGAGCAGGATTATAATAGCGTCAAGCGGCTTCAACACTGACACAAATTGCTCCCACACACATTCAAAAGACAGGGCAGGATGCATTTAACTTGGTATCAAGTGGCATAAAAACACACATGAACGTGCACAGACACACACACACATACAAAACTAGCTTTTATACCACTGCTGTCATTTGAAAACACTCAACATGATGCCCTAGGTAACTTTTCTGAACCTGGCACTTCTAAAACCTATTCAAAAGTCAATTTCATACTCTGAGCTTGAGCTGTCAGTCTGAAAATGAGGCTGTTTTTCTTTATTCCTGGAAAAGTTGACTTTCTGGATATGCAAGGTTTTCATCAGTAACACAAATGGAATGCAGAGGCGGAACAGATTAGGTCGGCTTAAGGTAGCTTTAGAAAAGAAACGAATGCTGCTGTTCCAAAATGGAAAACCCGGCATTTGAAAATGGAGACTCTTTAAAACATTTGATGGTACTAAATTAGAACAAATTACGACACCATGTAAAGGATAGTAACCCGAGTGCTCAGACAGCAAAGACAGAGAACTTTTTAGGAAAGAGATCATCCATATTTTGGAAATATTGAACATTTCAAGAAATCAAAATCAAAAGATTTGACTGTACTTCACTCAGTGACGTGTATTAGTCTACTGATTTGTGCTTGGCCACTTCTGACCTATGCGTGTAGTACAGTTGTCACTGCACCAGTACTAGTTAGCTCAGTCAGAGAAATACACCAAATAAGAACATTATGTCCTGTAGCTGCTATAGAAATTGTAAATTTATACAGTCCCTTTGGCTCTCATAAAAATAACATCACATTTACTTAGGAGTAAGTTTTGGCAGTAAAATAGTTGAGAGATTTAAACATGGCCATACATAACAAAGGTCTGAGTAAGCTGTGTGGGGGTGTTAGCTCTCATGCACATACTGACAGAAAAGTCTTTGTGTGTTTGAATGTGTCTGAAAGTGTGTTTGTTTGATTTGAGCTTGGCTGCCTACCATGTCTGTGTGAGTTTTATACTGGAGTCATCTGTTTTTCCGGGAATGTTTAATGTTTAATATATAATAGTCTAACTGCGTTAAATTATAGATGACTGCCAGAAGTACTGAGATACTCCATACTGTTCATGACGCTGCATCTCGTAAACTTAAAACTGCAGACAACAGGTCATATAATGCTGCGAGGTGATGAACGTTAATTGAGCCTTTTCTTCAATAAAAATGTGTTTTTGGTTCAATGTTGGGCAGCACGGTGGCGCAGTGGTTAGCAGTGCTGCCTCACAGTTAGAATACCATCTGGAAGGCCTGGGTTCGATTCCACGATTCCACCAAACTCCACCTGTGTGGAGTTTGCATGTTCTCCCCGTGCTTGCGTGGGTTTTCTCCGGGTACTCCGGTTTCCTCCCACATTCCAAAGACATGCACTTACTGGGGTTAGGTGAATTGGCTACTCTAAATTGCCCATAGGTGTGAGTGAGAGCATGAATGTGAGTGTGAAAGGTTGTTTGTCTCTGTGTTAGCCCTGTGACAGGCTGGCGACCTGTTCAGGGTGTACCCTGCCTCTCGCCCCATAACAGCTGGGATAGGCTCCAGCCCCCCCACGACCCTGAACAGGATAAGCGAATGGATGGATGGATGGTTCAATGTATCGAAATTTCTTGATGTAGACGGTGTAATCAAGTGTGTGCTAATCAAAATTTGATGGGAAGCCTCTCACTGTAGAACTTCTTACAGATTATGTGCCAAATTCAGTAATAATTAACTACTGTAATGCTGATTTTAATTTTTCTTGAATCACAAGTTTCCACACTTTGTTGGAATTTTTTTTTTTAAATCCATAGTGCATCATTTGTCGTACCTGCACATTGTGACACTCTGTGAGTTCTGGGCTGCTTCCTCTTTGGAGAGGCGGTGAGGGGAACGGGCTGCAGCTGTGCTGGCTGATTGGCCTCTGAGATTTAAGCTGGCAGCATCAGTCTCGAGGGGCTCTCTTTGGGTTCTTTTGGTTACTTTGTATCACACATGCAGACATTGCACACACTACTGACTGACATATTTTTGGTTATGCTGTTTCTGTTAAGTTAAATAAACATTTTGTTACTATCATGTGTGGCCTCCTGCAGTTTTGTCCTTCCCTTGAGCCGGGCTGTGACAACATCCACTGCTGTCTGACCCACTAGACTTAACGACTGTGTTTTCTTATGAATTTTCCTACAATTGATATCTATTTTGCATTTTTACACTTACCTCTGTCTGAACCATGTTGACTCGTTGTGACCTTAGTTCTCGGATGCAGTTGAAAATGTCCACCACTCCTTCATTCTCTGCCATGTCTAACATGATGTCCACTGCAATGAAGCAGCCTGTTCTCCCTGCACCGGCACTGCAGACAATCATAAACAAACATATTATCTAACAAAGTCATAATAATGAACAACTGATTAATATTCTTTAGTAAGTCCAGTCGTTTTTCCAGCCTTCGACACTGACATAAAGACTAAAGAAGAGCCACATTTACTAACTGTTTTGATGCAATGAAAATTTAACAACTGACAGATATTTGCTCTTTTTTGTGGCTGGCCATCCTGCGTATGTATTTGTAGGAGCTTCCCTCACAGCAGAAATTCTGGTGAAGAGCACACAGATTTATGCAGTGGGAAAGATGAATCCTGCACTCTGTCGGAGCTGTTGGGAGTCATCCAGAGAACGGCTGCCCGGTCCTCACTGAGCAGCCTGAGTGAGGTCAGACTGACTGATTTTTGCCCTTGTATCAGAGCATATCGTTTCATCTTCCAGTTTCTCTCCCTGGTCTGAATATCTCTTTTATTCTGGGAGAGAAATGTATGCTAAAACTTGCAATTTTACTGTTTTTTTTTTTTTCCTTTTCCTAAGATTACAGGTTATAAAGTGTGTCTGTGCTGTACGCCTGTGTAGTTAGTAGCTTACTCTCCCAGACATGTAATTAGAATTAGTCTTGATAGGTTGTGCTGGTCATTTTTTAAATGAACTGAGTGCATCTGTGTGTATAAATTGCTGCATTGGTAACAGTTCACCTGCAGAACTTTCCACTCCCATCAAAGCTTTTTTTTCTGATCGCAGCAGTATGCTCATTTTCCTTCCTCAGTAAATTTGGCCCTAAGAACACAGGAAAAAACACTCTGCCTACAAGCATCTATATAGTTCAATAATTACTATGTTATTATCTAAACTATAAAGACAAATAATTAAACAACGTGTCATTTTAATGAAGGGTAATGGATTTATGTCTGGGCTGGATACAGTGACTTCATCGAGTGACACCCACACTGTTCCAGCAAGTTTAACAAACTTCGAAACTAACCTTAAACTCAAGGATCTCTTAGCAATTAGCAACAGCTGAAAAAAAAGCTAAAGTAAAAAAGCATATTTCCATACATGTGGAAGTATAGGATATTACTATTAGAGAGAACAGTCGTGCTAAACAATATAAAATAATCAGCAGTGATACGTTAGAAGACCAAGTGGGACTGAAGTAAACACACTGTATGCTGTTTCCAGTGAACAAGTACTCTGTGCAGTGGTGTTATCAGATCAGTAAATGCTGACTGGCATGGCTGATACTTTTCAAATTTACTATTACACATTGTATTACTATATATTTAGAAATACACTGTGAAACCTTTAAAGTTTCATAACTGGCTGTCAGCATAACTTTGCAATCTCAGAAATACTGATGGAGTTTAGTGTGAAGGGAGAGCCTCTCTCTCTCTGAAACACACGAGCATGTGGAGACTTTAGCGGCCCACGTCAGGTGTTGAGGTGACACATTCTGAACAGCAGTGGCTGGAGGCAAGATATGGACAGACAAGCAAACAGATGGATGGACTAAAAGAGCGAGGGAAGGAGGTATGGAAAGAGAATGGTTGGAAGAGTATAGCAACTGGGAGTGATAGAAGTGGTCGTCACAGGGGTGATATCAAGGGAGGAAAGGAGGCATGGATGGAGGGCTGTAGAGAGAATGAGGTGTAGAGGGAGGGGAAAAACCCATCTTTCAATTTATAATTCCTCTGACAGTTTTCAGAGACAGCTGAGAGAGAGAGAGAGAGAAACAGGAAAGAAGAAGAGAGAGAGAGGTAAGACGTGAGGGAAGGAAAGATAGAAAGTTGAAAAAGAGAAGAGGAGGGGGCGCCTCGACAGATTACCTGTCAACCTCTGTGATTAATGTGGAGACCAGAATACTGCTGGGCCTCTATGTGTGTGTGCTTGTGCGTGTTTGAAAGCCTCACGACACAGGCCAATAGCATCAGAGTGCCCCCGGAAATTGGAAGTGACTGCCATAACTTCCTGCCTGTCTGTCCACATACTTTTACTATGGCTGTCTTTTTATGTGCCTGCTCACCTCATTTGTCTGTCCAGGTTTCTTCCATTCTCAGTTTGTGTGTACAATTTTGTTCTTTGAGTGTGTGTAGTTTATGAATTTTTACATGATGAATAAGCAGTTTTAACAATCAGTATTGGTTTTAAACATTCACACCTTTCCCAAACCAGAGACAACTTGCTTTATAATATTTGCAAAAATGGCAACGTAAGAATATACAGATAAGAAAATATTCATGGATCATTTTTACTGTCTCATGGGTGATTTAGCAGCAATCTGACAAACAGCCAGTTTTGCTCTTTATTAGTGGGAAGAGCCAAAAACTTAATCAAAGGGTTGGTTGTTGAATTGTTTAGTCAAATATGTTTGATTACTTGCAAAAACAAAAGCATCTTTCATTTTAAAAAAAAAAGGTCAACAGTGTTGTAATCTATATACAACTTCTGGGGTAAATTATGCAAAAAAAACAAGTTCAACCCAAGTAAATTGGACATTTCTGAATAGGAATGGTGAGTGTGGGTGGGCATGGTGCTGCAGTGGCTGGGAACTTTCTGTGTGGGGTCTATATGTCCTCCTGCGTGGGTTTCCTCCTGGTACTCCAGCTTCCTCCCACAGTCCAAAGGCATGCATGTAATGTTAATTAGTAGTTCTAAATTGGCCATCTACACTATGCTGCCAAAAGTATACACTTGTCTGCCCTCACATGCTTATAAACCTGAGTAACATCCATTCTTAATCCATCGGGTTTAAAATGATGTGGGCCCACCCTTTGCAGCTGTAACAGCTTGAGCTCTTCTGGGAAGGTTTTCCACAGGTTTAGGAGTGTTTATGGGAATTTTTGACCATTCTTCCAGAAGCACATCTGTGAGGTCAGACACTGATGTTGGAGAGAAGGCCTGGCTCA
>JASGAU010411689.1:0-10634 GCA_030220045.1 Australoheros facetus
ATTGGTTTGATGTTCCGAAACACGTAAGTGTGACAAACATGCAAAAAAACAGGAAATGAGGAAGGGGGCAAACACTTTTTCACACCACTGTATGTTTTGTTTTTATTTTGTATTTTTTAGCCCTGATCTTCTACACCCTTGGTCACTGTCACACTGCAATGACTTTCTTGGATTCTTCAATGAAATCATGCCATCAGTACCATCAGTACCATCATAGTATAATGATCATAGTGTATGTATGTATGCATGTTTGAATCCATGTATTTAGTGAATACATTTTACAATTTGAATTATCTGATGATCTCAGTATAGGGTAATCAATATTAAATCATTATAAATGATTAAATCATAAAGAATACATTCCTTTTTTTCAACACAGATATTTATATGCAGAGCTGTCTGATATTTAATCCTTTTTCAGAAAGGAATGCTGTGTTGACATTATCAGTGGAATTACAGGTAGTCATAAAATTGTTAAACTAAAAATATGTGTCATGTTTTTAGTGATCGAGTGCTGCGGGCCTGGCAAAACCCATTCACAGACACATTCATATTGGACTTTTGGGAATTCAGTCTCTTGCCCAAGGACACATTAACATCCAGACTGGAGCAGAGGCCAAACCATTATGGGTAGTGGATGACCTTCCACTGCCATCTCAGCGTTCTCTGGCAAACTTTTATTTAGTAGTCTAGAGCCTAACAACTTTATAATATTAATCGTGAATAGATAAAGTGTTTCAATAGCAAGGATGTCAGCATGGTATCATTTCCGCACTCTAAAGTGTAGAGCATGAGCAGACACTAATGTGATGTAACAAGTTTTGTAAGTATTTGTTCAGCCAGCAATGACATTTTGACATAGTGATGAAACTAAAGCCTGGGGATCACTAAAGTCATCATGACTCAAAGAACCGTGAAAGCACTTGCATTTAATAAAAATCCATTCCACAGTTGTAAAGGAGCTTACTAATGTACACTATATATTGATATCAGATGACAGTATAGATAGAATTGAATTGATATAAATGCAAAGACTGGTGGCTCAGATACCAAATATATCCAAACACAGACAACATGTTAATATGGGTGTAAATGGGCCTTGAGATCTTTTTGTTTGGACTGATTACCTGAACATACTGTACTCATGCAAATGAGAATGCAGGGTATAAAAAAAAAAAAAAAAAAAAAGTAACCTGCACATAAAGCAAATGACCAATTTGACTCAAGTTAAAGTATTTGTTAGAATGTGCATGCATATGTGGGGTAGAGTGATGTGTTTCAACATGTAAAGGAGGCAGGGAATCTCACAAACACAAGTGAGCAGTTTCTCATAGGTTTTATTTTAGGTGGCATTTCAAACAACTCAAACTACATATCACTGTGGAATTAAAACACCATCCAAACCGTGCACAATATACTCCCACCCAATCCTGATAGATAAATGCACACAAACACTGAGATGCACAGATGGTGTGTTCAACTCTTCATCGGGAACAGATTTCCTATGTTGGTCTAATGACATACTTTCTAGATAAAGCGAAAGACACTCTCCATCAGCTTTATTTGCGTGATTCCATCATCTGACTTCATTTTTCATTATCCATCTCTTTCCATCTCCACTACCCACTCATCTGATTTCATTTAGATCCCTGTCATTAAAACTACACCCCGACAGCAATGTGCTGGGCGAGGAAGTACAGGACCCTCGTTAAATTTTAATAATTTGGAATACACTCTGATTCAACATCACCAGTAGTTTCAGTGTTTATTAAGTAGCCAGATATTACTGTACTCAGACAGAGGCTCTCTTGCTGCGTGGGCCGAGCCATGTTTGATTTGGTGTGCCGGGCACAGCGAGAACTTCTGATCTGTGGATAAATCAGTATTCCAAGGACACGAGATGTAAGGCCAGATAACAGACAATAACAGAGAAAGACATTTCTTTCCCTGGCAAAGCCGTACAAAGGTATTCTTTAATCACAGACACAACGTGAGCCTGTTTACAAGGTGGAGACTTCCCCAGTGGGTTCTGCTACAAGTCGAGAAATAAAAGACAAAGGCAGTCGGTGAAGGACAGGGAGAGAGGCAAAGGTTGGGGAGGTGCTACTGAAGCTTTAAAGTGAGAAAGACACTGAGTATTTGGGGTTAATGAAGCAGCGCAGGAAGACAGGGGAGGCAACAGAAGGCAAGACAGTGTTGAGCTGCGATCTTCTGTGCTTTGCAGAGCATATCCATTACACTGTCATTATCTTGGGTCAAGTTGTCTTTATTCTGTATCCTGAACTCTTCCCTTACACTGGCACCTTTCCCTACTGCTATACAGGGTCATGACTGATTGGCTGGGTGAGAACATGTTTCAACACGGTGGTTAACCTGCCTGCCTGTGTGGCTGTGACCATAAAGGGGCTGACAGGACAGGAGCTAGAAAGATGGAAGAGTGGGAGTAAGGAAGCACTTCCAGAATTCATATAATCAAGGTTCAGTCAAATGCTACCTCATTAGGCCCCACATCATCCTTTTTTTTAAATATAAATTTAACTCCTCCCAAAAACCTTCATTTCTTTGTCCTGTGTCATTAATTTTCACCTTTCAATTTTCTCACTACCTTGTCTCATTTTCTTTCATGTTTCTCTTTTTTGTCTTCTTGACACTGAGTCTCCTGTTACTATACTTATCTTTTCTATTAGACACAGTGTCTTCTTCAGCTCTGGCTCTCTTGACTGCACTATACTGGTTCTTTTGCAAAGGTATAGCAGGCAGACAAGGCTTATTTCTAGCTTTCACTATGTTTGTACCTCTTAACAGCTCATAGCTTAATCCCTCATTAATCAAAAAAAAAAATCTGGGTTTAACAGAGTTCCATTATAGATTAAAAAGCCAGATCTAGAGAACTAGAACATTTGGTTTTCCATAACCAAGACAATCATCTCCACAAGGTTAGCATTTTCACTTCTGTTCTGTTCTGTTTCTCTCTTCTGTTTTCTGCCTGATGATTTCAGGCCCCGCGCACTGGCCTGACCCACTACCTCATCATGCTTTATTATTTCCCTGCTGTTGTTTGAGGCGCCCTGCTCACAGCTGGCTGAAGACACAACATGAGTCTATCTATCTGCATTCAGCCTGCCAGGCTGCTTCACTGTATGCTTGTGACATGACAGACACCACTGTATCTGGGCTCGCCCGAAACAGGGAAATTACTCAGCCCATTACGGCAATGAGCTGCACATTGGTTCCCAACGCTTAGTAAGGCAATGAGGCAGCACAGCAGGCAGCCATTGCACTTGGAAATGGACATATACAGAGACACACAAAGGTGTGCCTCTGCACGCACACACATGTACAGGCAGCCTGCTACCGCCATCATTATTTTTTCTCTCTTTTGAGAAATAACCAACCTATTATGTTCCTTTCATAGAGAGCACAGAAACACATATTATGTACATGCACCCCCGCGCCCCACCCCACATACACACTCACACTAATAAATTTTAAATCTCTCCAAGCACCAAAGAGTTTTAATTTGTGACCCATTAGAATCTCCTCTCTACTTTTGCCTCTCGCTTTTGATTTAAACCAGAGGGGATGTGATGTGACTGTGATGAATGCTGAGACGTATCATGCTGCTTAGTCTGGCTGTATGTATGTGTGCAATACTTAATATTCTTGTAATTAAAAAAGCTCTCTGACAATGTTGAAACCGATAACATACACACAAGCACAAAATATTTCTGTCTAAATAGAGGTCTCGTCTCAGTATATCCATGTGTTTAAAGCAACACTGCTCTGCTCTTTTGCGCATAACTTAAGCGTAGGATCGGTGGCAGCAGACACTGAAGATTGCGAGCGTGTGCTGGCGTGTTTCAGACGACTGGGGCTTTGGTAATGTATTCATGCCTCTCGATGACAAATGGCTCCCTCCAGGAGACGGTTTAACATTTAAATGATGAGCAGGAGAAAACATTGAACCACAACACACAGCAGTAAGAGGATACACAGGTGCAGTGCAGGTTAGAGAGCCTCTGCACAGAGTACGACAAAGACATAAAAAACAAAAACAACTTTAATCTACCCACAAGAACTAATGCAAAGGAAAGGCAAGGGGGTAAGAACAGCTGGCATCCCAGCAGGGAATCAGAGAGCAGAGGAAAATTCACTGGTGTGAAAAACCAGCAGCTACTGATGAGTCTATATAAACAGCCCGTCAAGCCCAGTGCTCAGATTGGAACAATATCACTTCAAATAATGTTATCCTGCTCCATAGGCCTGCCACGTGCTGCTGCATAGGCAAAACTTATTTGTGGCTTAAGTCATTAACTTGGAATCAGAAACACATGTGAGAAACAATACAATCTGCACAAGTACAAATGAAGCAATGGCCACTAAGTAACAGATTTCCATTCAGAAATGTGTATGGATACATGTAGGTGTACAGAGAGTGGTAAATAATCTGTTTGCTTCTTCTATAAGTGCAACTGATTACTATGGCAACAGAATGCAGCCTCCAGGCTACATTTTGCTGCCGCTAATTTTTAGCTTATATGACCTTTGACCTGAGACCAATATCATCAATTTGTTCCCTTATTAAATCTCTCATATGTCTGTCTTCCTCCTTTCTATTATTCTTTTGTTTTGTCCTATTTCTGTCTCTTCATCTCTTCCTTGATCTGGACTTCAGTCTTTCCCTGGGAAGGGGAAGCGTATTTGCACCATCTGTTGCCACCCAGAGGGCTGTTTGAGTTGACCTGCCCTCATGCTGCTAACCAAGAGCTACCATCAATCTGTTGCTAACCATGCAAAAAAAAAAAACAAAACAAAAAAACCCTTACACTTACACTTTTTGATGTAATTTTATTGAATACCTGTCTTTAAACCGTTAACCACTCATTTATTTCAGTAGATTTCTTTGCTGTTCTGTTTATTTTGTACTTTTATTATCAGGCACTTCTGAAATAAGCCTCTCCTTTAACCCTTTCTTTTTTTGTTAAACACAGTCTTTCTGCTCTCACCCTCCTCATCCTCTGTGGGTGGATAGTATTCAATGGAGGTCTCTGCATAGATATAAAGATAAAAATGTAAGGGTCAATCGATATCCTGTTGGTAGTCGACACAGGCTGGTTGTCATACAATCATGGCGCTGATACTGTAGCTGTGGGGAAGGAACAGATTTGTCCTGCTGATGACATAGCATGCATAAAAAGAGTGGAGGCAGCAGTCAAGCAGGTATGCATCAGTATTCTGTGACTATCTCAGCCAGCTACACACACACACACACACACACACTTAAGAATTGTAATTTTTTAAAGGACTTAGTCTGTTTTTTCTTGTGTATATTTCTGTAGGCAAATTAGGAGCTGATTCCCTAGATGCCATGCAGTACTTCATGGTAAAAGAGACCCAACCAAGTACTAAGTGTATAAACATAGTTTTCAGAATTATTTTCATTAGCTATAAACCATAATCATCAAAATTAAATGCAAAAAAAGGCTTGAAATATATTACTTTAATGAATAAAGAATATATGAAAGTTGCCTATTTTTAATTAAATTATATACATAAAAAAGATTTTTCACAATATTCAAATTTTTTGAGATGCACTTGTACTTGCTCAGTGTTGTGATACTTGCTGCCTTGGACACAATTCGGTTGAAATTTCTAGGCACTGAGGTTTGCTACTAGCCCACAACCTCATTGCATAATGTAATAGCATTGAAAGAGATGAATCCATCACAGTGCAGGCAGTGTCTGCATGCACATAAAACTGCAGGGCAGTTTTGTGAGTTTAAAGGGCTTATGCTTATGCTTATATACTAACATGTGCACTGGAGCATAGCATTTGCTTTTCAAAACTGACATGAAAGGAACTTTAAAAAATATCTCAGATTACACGTCAAAGACTTTACAATAACTTCCTCCATTCATCCATCTTTGGCTGGCTTTAACACAGATCTTACTCTTTCACCTGGCTAAGTCCACTCTCCATTTCTCTTTTTTTTTCTCCACCTATTCGTCACACCCTTCTCCTGCTCTGTATCTTTTTCTTGTTATCTCCTCTTATGTCCCTTCCTTTCTCTTCTTCCCTTGACCCTTCCACCCCCTCCTACCTTCTCCTCCTGCCCCATCATTACTCCTCTTTCAGCGCTCATCTTTCTAAGGCTGCCGAATTCCCCAGCACAACAGTGCTATTCTGCTGCCTACTAATAGAATCCCTCAGTTCCTCTAATGGATCTGTCAGAATCTTCTGAGCACAGGAGACCAGATGGATTGATAGGAGAAGGGAGAGAGACAGAAGAAGGGGGACAAAGAGACAGAGACACAGAGAGATGATGAGACAGAGCGGGAAGCAAAGAGAAAAAAAAAATAAAGAAGAGAAATCCGCCAGGGCTCTCAACACTTTCATCTGTGCTTTGGAAAGTCTCAAAGCAGCCGCTCCACTGACACTGCCAAGCAGCCACCATATGGTCTGATAGACGCAGCACCACAAAAGGCCATCCTATTGTTACCATGGGAAAATGACAGTTTGACTGTTGCCAGGTAAAGTCAGGAAGCTTGAGTCTTTTCCAAGAGTGCTTGGTATGTATAAAGCCAGTCTCTGTTTCTACTTTTTTATGTTTGCTGCAGTGCCTCTGAACGGAAACTCATCACCCACTAGTGAAAATGGGAATGAAACTACAGCGGGATACCTTGTTACCACACTGCCACTGCATGAAGTAGACTGTTTAAGATATATCCATGACAACATTTTGAAAATAAAGGAGTTATCGCAGATTTTTGTTATATGCATCAAACAGAAATGGCAACTATTTAGAAAAATAAATATAAATCCTATCAATGACTAAACTGATGATATAAAATTAAAAGAAAAAATACTATTGCACAATATCAGTCAAATGTACAGTATATGAAGTCATCTAAAAGAGTTTACAGATTACTCTAAATATATAGATATCTTCCATTATGGTCATACAGTGCAACTCACCATTATCAGTGGCGATGAAGACGGCTGTGTATTTGTTGTCATAGACATATGGAGATTCGCGATCCAGTGAGGCTGAGGTGTTGACAGTTCCTCTGACTGGGTTCACACTCAGCCAGCCTGCGGGGTCTTGCAGAATAGCATACCTGCAATAAGGTTTAGGGGGAGAAAAAAAAAGAAGGTTGTGACCATGTAAGGAAAACAACTCTGTGTTCTAGTTTTTGCAAAAAAAAACCTTCTGCCTTAAAAAAACATTTCCAACATTATGCATGCGATATTTGGCTCCTTAAGTGAAGAAAACTTCAAGAAAACATATTTATAGCATGAAATACATAGGATATTGCTGACACAGCAGAAAGCAGCACAGAATTTTGAGACACATATTCAACAGAACCACTACTGTGTAAGATGCTGCCATTATTGAAAATGGCTATAATTGTATTTAGAAAAAAAAAGAAAAAGCTATACTTAAAAATGAAATACCAGCAGACTGCAGTTTGATTAGATTTTACCATTTAAAAAGATATCCTATACAGAGCTGAGGTCTGAAGATGATGAGGACCTCTTTAAAAATCTTGTGGGCGAGGGGCCAAGTCTGCATCGCTTTGAAAATGAGCCTGAGAGCAGATCACGACCTTGCTAATGCGGCCATTCAATCGGCCACTGATGGCTTCTAGATGGTGACTGGAAGGGGCTTTCATCTATGCTAACATTGCATTACATGTGATTGATTTAAGAGCTATGGATCACCACACTACACACACACACATATATGTATCACAAGATTGATAGAGGCTGGGGTCTACCACACAAGGCAAGACCCCAGGTGTAGGCTGTGCAGAGATGCCCCTGAGACAATCCAGCACAGAACAGCAGGGTGTAAGATGCTAGCAAGCAGGGCATACATATAACGCCATAACCAAGTAGCTGGCATAGTATAGAGGAACATATGTGCCGAGTATGATCTGGAAGTCCCGAGGTCAAAATGGGATACGCCCCCAAGTGTGGTTGAGAATGACCAAGCTAAGATCCTGTTGGAAATCCAGATGCAGACAGACAAACTAGAGATGGCTAACCAACCAGACATTGTAGTGGTGGACAAACAAAGGAAGAAGGTTGTAGTTATAGATGTTGCAATACCAAGTGACGGGAACATTAAGAAGAAGGAACACGAGAAGCTTGACAAATACCAAGGGCTCAGAGAGGAGCTGGAAAGAATGTGGAAGATGAAGGTAACGGGGTCCCCGTGGTAATCGGAACACTCGGGGCAGTGACCCCCAAACTGGGAGAGTGGCTCCAGCAGATCCCTGGAATGACATCCGAGATCTCTGTCCAGAAGAGCGCAATCCTGGGAACAGTTAAGATACTGCACAGGACCCTCAACCTCCCAGGATCCGAGCTTGGAGGGAAAAGGAAAAAGACTGGCCACAGGGGCAAGCTGGGATATATATATATATATATATAAAATATTTGTGTGTGTGGGTAAGTGTGTCCAAACTTTTGACAGGTATTGCACGTATATATACAAAGTATAGCACACACCAGTTTGTACACACAAGCTTAAATATGCTCTCACCATGTGAAATCATGTGAAAAAAACAGCACAGGCAGCTAAAAGTTTCTCCAACACTCACACAAGGAGACACACAAATGTGTAGACTTTCTTCAACACAAGGCCGTTCTTTGCCAAAGTGCTCAGCAGTAGACAAATTGTCTTTGAAATGGAGCTCCTCAGCTAACAGAGCGCAACAAAGCCTCTGGAAATGGCTTTGCAATCAACCTCTGCTCACACCTTTCCCCTCTCACTTTCGCTCACATACACTTACGCTACCAGTGATTACTACTGGTAACAAACACATATGTTTTACTGTAACAAAAGAGACAATGCTGTGAGGTTAAATGCACCATTAATAATGACACTTCTATCATTGTAAATGGTCTTTTTCTGTCCATATCTCTTTATTTTTACACTCACACACACACACATATTACACACTCTTTCTAAACATTCTGAAGATCCACATGATTCATAAGGCCAACTTCTCCCTTACAACAGAGCCGGGCTGACAGGTTATTAACCTCCATATGTCTCTTTCTTCCCGTCACTGACTGCATTTGCAGACACATACTTTGGTTTCTGTCTTGCATCACTTTTTCATCATCACTGCATTGTGACTGTGAATCACACACACACACACAAGCATTTACACAACAATGTTGTGAAGATATTTGCTGTCCAATACATAAGCATTTTGGAACGAGCACAATAATATTATTGATTTTATTGGATACAAATTGCAAAATTAAGTGCATTAAACTAAAGTTTTTACTGAGAAATGTATACATGTGTGTAATCTTTCTTTACAGCAGCTGTGGTAAAAGAGTTGTCAAAATCACCAAAACATATACCGGCCCAGGAGTTTACAGTCCCGTAAGCACCAAAGTCAATACATATGCTTTATATTATAATAATTTTTATACAGGTCATGTTTTGTACCCTGCTACATGTCTTAGAGTAAAATTAAAACTCCTCACTCTTTAAGCTAACAAAGCATTTTCCTTCAACGTAAAGAAACACAACTCTAAAGTTGAGACCCTAAGAACTTCTTAGACATGTGATACTACACAAACACTCGTGTAAAATATGACGGCATTATGTTTCTTCCTACAGTAGGAGCTCTAAAGGAGTGTAATGCCATTGTCTGCTTTAGTGCAGGCTCAAAGCTAACCACTAAATGAGTCAGAGCCATTGTTTTTTCCTCTCTGTGCAAACATTGGGACAGTCCATTAAAGCCCTTTAAAGGGCAAATTAGAAAGACATTAAAAAGCCATTAGGAATATTCATATCTGGTTCAACATGTTTATCTCCAAAACCAGAAAAGGTCCAAACAAATCAGTCAACAAATGAGACAGCCCACACAGACAATGCTCCACATGTCCTCATTTAGCTGCAACACACACACACACACACACACACACACACACACACACACACACACACACACACACACACTTCAAAATACAAAAGCAAGCAAAGATAAAACACACAATTTAAAGCAAAAGTGACCTATATATACACATAACACTCTGCATTTACTGTGAAATAACTGCCAAGACAGCAAGGTGATTTGTCCGGCTTTTCACTTGAGTTGCAGAAAACCATTACATTGCTCTTTCCACTGGACTGGAGAGCTACACCCTTAGGGGCTACTCTGACCTGCTATGGCTGTGGGAAGGTTTTGGTGAGGGATTGTCCTTAGCTGTAAGAGTACTCCGAGGAGACTGGCCGGGGATGGCAAGAGTCTGCTGCAACTTTCTGATTGTCTTATTAGAAGGGATCTTGGGCTGGGAGCATAAAACAAAACCAAACTACAAAGGTTTTTAAAATTGTAAAGGCTCTTAGAGAAGCCATCCGTGAAGTAAACTCGATTAAAAACAAAAAATTATGTAAAATATGAGTTTGGTGGTTTGAATTAACACACATATGTAATGCAGATGCAACAGAAACCTGGATTGCATTGAAATGTTAATTTGATAGCTCATTCTTAAGTTCCAAACTGAAATTAGAGCTTCACTGTCGCCACTATGACCGTGTGAAAGACGAGCTCCTTCCAAAATTCCGATCTGAGTCTTGTTCCTCAGTTTTTTTCAGACAACTCAA